>JBBPNO010000509.1:0-21008 GCA_038090915.1 Boletus eberwhitei
ATCAGTCGAGGCTACCACCCCTTTAAACTCCTCCTGGAAGACGTGAACTCTGATAGGGGTCAAAAGAAGAAGAAAAGGTAAACGTACATCCACAATCTTCGTTTGATAAACATATCTAAGATAAAATACGTCTAGCTTGAACGAGTCATAGGGTAACCCAGAAGTCTGCTCGGGAGCTTGTATTCAGCCGAGCTCTCCAGTGACGAGACACTCTCGTTGATCTGGAGCGAGTGGCGTCAATCAACGGAAATTGACAAACTAATATTAAATCTCAAGTTCGGAACGCTTGCGGGTAAGACGAAGATAATCCCTACCATTGCAGGATAGCCAGGTAGGTATTCATTAAATGCCATCCACCCATCGAAATATTTCGGCGGCACCATCACTACACACGTCATGGTCAGGACCCCACCGGAAATACGACAAATACGCACCGATGGCCGGATTTTGTTGGTGCATATTCACGAGACCGTAGACGCGATATTCGGAAAAAATACATGTGGAAGAGCAAGAAAACCGGCTTCTAGCGTCTGGTTCATGAGATCCATGACTTCCCCGCATGGGACGACGTTCGGCTCGTCGAAGGGACGAAGAACGGGCGTGGCGATGTATTGACGCCATGGATCCCAGTCGTCGGAAATGATAGCTTGTATAGGGACGGTGATTTCGTTTATCTTCGCGACCCTTAGATGCAAAGCAAGCTTGACTTCATGCAAGTGAGTTCGACAATCCATTCGCTTAACGAACACGTCCATTCCGTCCCTTCCTTCTTCTGAATCTGTAGCATCAAGAAGATCTTCATTCTAGCGATACAATATGTAGACGAGCTATCAATCGGGGATGGAAGCACAACCTACCCATGGAATGCTACCCTCAACTATAGTAGGATCCAGGCAAAACCTCAAGGTAGAAGATTACCACTTGGGGTGGTAGCGGGCGAAGTATGTGCCCTCTGCTCTTGAAAAAGCAACGTCTATCTCGCTAGAAGATTTTTCAATCCTCTAATTTGTCTGGAGTGCAATTGAAATCTGACATGAATGCTCGAATTTCTGAAAGGCTCACCCAGAGCAACAACACAGCCAGCGCAACACAGCCAAGCATCGCCACTCTGTCCGAGTTTGAGGATTGTTTTGGTGTTAAAATTAATTGCAGTCAATCGTTTGACTCATAGCCAACGGCTAGCTTGACTAGGCTAGACTCCCGCCAATATAATGGGTTACTTAACAACTTTCGATGGACCAACAAGTAGTCCAGCACGAGGCCGGCGCATGGTCTGTTGTGCTTGCTCAAGCAGGCTTCCTCATGGACGTGGCGTGGTTATCACAGGAAGTTGAACACATATATAATAAAAGCTCACTTCCATAGCCCCCTTTCCCTCAAACACGATGAGCACGAGCGGATTCTCCATCTTCTCCAGCATCTTTGGCTTCGTCGCAGCTGCCATAACCCTATTCACATATGTCGTCACCATATGTCGATCTCACCTTCCAAGTAACAAGATAAAAGAATTGGAGTCCCTGATGGATGAAACAGAGACACGCTTCAAAAAGACTGTCGAAGATGGCCTCCTAATAGAACCTGAGCTTTTTAGGACTGAATGTCATCTCACCATGTAAATCCGTTCCATGCTCTGTGGCTTCATAAATAATACTCGCCCATCCCACAGGCTGAGAACGTTAACATACCGGTTACAATGTCGCGCATACAATGCCACGACTTTCCGTCAAGATTGTCTCGAATTCCTCAGAGGGACTTCGAAGTCCATAGGCGGCGCGTGTCGGTCCCTCAGGATGCTTAGGATACAACTCGTTGTGCGTGTGTTCGATTTGGTGTTGTGGAGATAGTCTGACGAGAGCCGCCTGAGTAGACATGCAGTGAAAAGAGACTCTATAGACTTACGGAGATGAATCCAGTCCACTCTGCTTCATCACCTGCTCTGCCTCTCATCTCTGATCCAGAGTGCCACTCTAGCTCATTAGTTTCCACTCAGATTCTTCGGCCCCGTTCGTGTCCACCAGTACTCTCAGGATGGAAATTGGATCATGCGCGATATGGATTCGCTCAAGGGAGTAAGTCGTACGATGCTGAGGTCGTGCCGTGCCGTTGTCTGATGGAACTTCTGTGCAGATCCATATCCTGATCCCATGCGGAGTGACTCGGACGTACGAACAACTGGTGCACCATCAGATACAACAATTACTCATACATCGGTCACCCTCGAGCCTGGAGCTTGAGGTGTGGTGGATCGCAACATCGCCAGCGAGGCGATCGCGCGGCCACAAGGTTGAGAAATTCATTCTCAGTCGGACTTTTCCGGAGCACCCGACACGTGACAGTTTCCCAATATATGCGTTCCGTTTGTTTTTACCGTCGACTGTCAATTGTACACATTTCCAAGGATGCTTGATGCTTCCTATATCTTAATGCATTTCAGACCTATAACTCGAAAGTGTCTCCTTGAATTCATCGGTGGTCGCAAACATATCGTAATCAACTAGCAATGTGCATCAAATTAGTCTGTGAACGCGTCGTCAGGGACCCAGGGTATCTCGATAATTCTCTCGTTCACCTCACCCACGCTGATCACCCTCGCCACCCACAAGTAGTACGTGTCTTTCATGGTGGCCGGATCTGACGATCGTTATCAGTTGGTTATCCATGCCAACTCCCGTTCGTTCGGTCTTTGCAACGAATGATTATGTTCCAGAGTCCCTACGGTAGACGGAAGAAATTCGACTGGGCTCACATTCGATGTTCGCCGGAGGGCTAGCTTGTGAGCCACCAGCACCCGATCCGACCGGAAAGGGAATTGAAACAAGACGTGTTTACTCTGGACTACAGCGGTGAGCGCTCTATAGCGCCACCTTCTTGCTAACGCGCGTGCTATCCAACCAACTCGGTCCACAACGCAGCCTACTGCATCATTTGCAACTTGAAAACACCACAATCGCGAGTTGAGTCTGGAGACAGGTGGCAGCACCCCAGCGACATCGACAGTTGCATTGAACAGCGCAGCCAACGCAGCCGGCAAACTGTACGTTGGTACGGCCACTGTTAGCGGGCACGGCTTACCTCTCCCTATTTTTTGAACACGGACATGTTCGGGAAGCTTATTCCCGGAAACAGTGTCAAACAGGTGCGTGATTGCTCACCACTCGAAGACCAATAAATTGGATAGCTACGTCGACATAGGATACAACCGAGCCTGGGCAGGGCAACTTTGACAATGATGGAGGTGACCAGATCGTCACTCTCGCAGAAATCCGCTGGTAAGATCGCGAAAGGTATGGCAGTGGATCATTTTCAACAACGTTCTCTGTTCTCACTTTTAACTAGTTACCGCCCCAAAGGTCGCGGATGTTCGAAACCTTGTGCGAACAACGACATGCATGTCCGCGATGCGTTGGCAGCGGCTCGCGCTTGGAGAGGCAGGTCCAAGACATACTCAGCGCTTGCTCGACACCCGTTCGTCTCCGCATGCCACATGTCATGTCATGGGCGATCTGGCATTCGTTGGTAATAGATCATTGCTGATATCTTCATTGGTCCGATGTCATTCATCAATGAGGCAATCATTTTCCTATCACATACTAAATACATAATTTAACCGTTCAGTGATGGGTATCTAACAACGAGCAAGGAAAGAAAGAAAAAAGGAGCAATAACGCAACATGTAATGAATTTCACTTGTCCATCTACGTCGATCCCCTTCACGCCACCTCAACCTCCATCATCTCCTCAGTGGACGAGGACCCGCGACGAATCAACAAATTGCGTACCTTGAAAGTCATGTTATCCTTCGCTGGGTCCACCACTGACCACGCAATGGATACACGTGTCTCTTGTGACGGAAAGTAAAGGTTATGACTCCGATGTTCTGCGACGTTCTTTATTGGGCTTTCTGCAGGTCCGATGAATATGACTCTCCAAGGGGCCTGCTTCAAACAGGACGGGAATGTCCTCCGCGTTCCTCCCAACCGTTGCCCGCCATCAGTTCGACAACAAGTCGATGGCGGCTCATTATCAGGGTTGGTCCACAGCGCCGGTGGGACTTTTATTTCTTCACATGAAATTCAGATTAAGCCTTTCTAAAGATATGTATCTTTGACTGAAGGATCGTGAGGATATAGTAAATGGTATGGATGCGTTAATTAAGGTATCTCGACCATCCTCTCCTTGCTTACATCACCACCTGTGACCTCCCTCGCCATCCGCAAATCATACACAAACGTCAATAAATAGAAGGTAAATCCAAACGCGATCGACCACTCAATCACTCCTCCAACCTCTGGGGCATAAAACAAGGTCACCCCAAACACGATAGCCAGTACCACCAACGTCAATCCGATCACCGCCTTGGCAATATACGCCCTCTTCAACTTCTCAATCTCTGCAAAATCGCCTGCGAGCCAACGAAACTCGATCACGGTGAAGATGGCAGAGAGGGCTACGCCGATCAAGAAGACGAGGAGAAAGCAAAGGTGTTCGGTAGGGTACCGACCCGTATCAAACCCGGATAGGAAGGCGAGACCCAACATAGCGATGAAGGCACCGACTATGGCAAGTAGGCCGAGGATACGCTCGCACTTGTGGAGCTCAGGAGGGAGTCTGCCTTTGTGTCGGAGAAGACGCTCTATTGTGAGCGAGAGGAAGAGACCGAGCCCGGTGATGCAGCATGCGACGACAAAGAGGGGTTTTAGGAAGGATGCACCGATATCAGAGATGTAGGCGACAGCGATTTGGGTGGATACATATTTGGGGCGTCCAGTTATAAGCCACGTCAATAACATGGCAAGGAGGCTAGAGAACCATATGAACGCGGAGAATATCGGAATCACTACAAAGTAGCGATGGCGCTCGCTCAGAAGCAACATCGTGCAAGGACTCGGGGGGGTTGGCGAACATCTTCTTTCTGACCCTGTTTTTATGCATACCAGCAAGGTGGGCAAAATTCTAATTAATATAACACTTTTTAGTCAGGTTCGCGACCCACCCGTTTGTGGTAGGTTGCGGTGTGGAGCGCCGATACCATATCGTTACGACGGCCCCAGTTTCATGATACCATCGCCAGTCGAAACAACCCAAAGAAGAATGGTTCACGAGAGTGCTGGGTTTCGGGCTAAGAGCGCTGGTGGAAGCCTTGTATTACACAGAGCAAATGCACGCACGTTCGCATGTGGATACAACGTGAAACCTACCTCGGCAATATCTACCGTTTCTGGAAAGATCAACGGTGCTTTTTATCCTCACCATCACCACGCGTGTCCCCTAGACCCTCATCTGCCCCCAATATTAAATGGCTCGGGGAACCAAACATCATGGAATCGTTCCCTGTCTCCCACCCTGTCTCGATCAGAGACTGAACAAAACCAGGTAGCGCTTGGCGAGTCGCTAACAACGTCGAGCGTAGGACGTCGACCAGATCGGCACTGTCTCCTAAATCACATAACCGTCGTGCTACTTCAATAGCCTGGATCCAAGCTTGAAGTTGATCCATCGAGCAATATCCGTCCTTGAAGCAGACCAACGTGGTGACTCGGCGCAAACGACGACCCTGGGACCCAGCTATAAATAGCACATATCGCTCGCCTCCAAAAACGTGTAACGCGGACGCTATATGTTCCGCACTACATTGGCATGTGATGTTTCGGAATGACGTTCCCAGAAGGCATCGACCTATTTGTCGACCTGTGGAAGCGTCTCGTAGGCTACTAGGAGCCACGAATAGCGCCTCCTCAGACGCCACACTCGCGGGGTTGGGCGTCCTCGCGTCGGGTGCCCCATTCGGCTCTTTGAAGCTGGTCCAGAGGATGCACGCACGTTGCCTGTTGAGCGTGCGGAGAACGACGGAGCGAACGGCAAGGTAGTTGAACAACAGGTGCGCTCCAACCAAAACGAAGAGCATCGTAGATGTCAAGGTGCGCGTGTTGACGTAGGGTATGAGAAGCGTGCCGAGCTTTGATTCATCAATACAGAGATGCAGCAGACAATCTAGTCCTTACCAACATCCCTGAAAGGCCAATGACGGTCTCTCGACTCGCATCCTTCGCACTGACTTCACCGACATCTCCCTTCCCAGTCAATGGCGACGCGAAATGGTTTGTGAGGGCCGCTTTCGAGCCACCTGCCACAAGTGTACAGAGCGACCTCATACCACCGCTCAAGCAGAGCGCAATTACTTGTAATGTAGCCCCTGACGGGAGAGCGGACCAATATCTCGAAGGATCAATCAATCCAATGAAAGGCACGATGGTGTCCAGCACCGTGGACGCGTCATTGAACACGTCAGCAAGATATCGAAAGGTTTTCGTTTCTGGGTAAAGCGATGTTCCGAAATAATACGCCGCAAGGATGGCTAACCAAGGACTTTAGCTTTCCTCGGGTTTGCGCATGGAATATTTCAGTTAAGGACAGCTTACTTGTGAACCGGGAGATGGCATCTTTCAAGATCGTCAATAAGAGAGCGTTGGTTGCCGAGGCGGATGCATCACCGACGCCAACGCCTTGTGAAGGCGCAAATGAGTATCGCCAGCAGAGATAGTCATGAATGGAAGACATACCTTCCAAGGCACCACGAGAAGCCAAAAGTCCTGAGAGCGAGTTACAAAACGCTTGTAGAGCGTTGTAAAGTTGATATCTGAAACAACACAATCACTTGTGCTTGAGTACACACAAGGACTGTCCGCGGGTTTAGGGATAGACACACGCACTCCAGGTAATCTAAGGTATCCACGGTGGATTATTGATTCCCATTTTCCATGCCATTCAAGAGATAAAATTTACCTGGAGAAACGCTCGCAGGATAGCCAGCCGGAAGGAAGAGGTCAGAAAGAACATGGTACAAGGATCCCAATCCTCTGTATGTGTTATGCACATCCCGGGGCGATGAGGATGCGCTGCGGAGGGGCTATGGTGATACCGCTCAGCATTATGTCTTGGAAATATATCTATCTTTCTCGCGCACGACTAATAACGTTTAATTCTGAGTTCCTCACCTTGGGAGCATTAGGACTCGTGTGGTGCGTCGCCCACGGTCCGACCGGTATTTTGAATACACGACCGGTATCATCTCGCTCGACCACGACGACCATCTTAGTTATGGTGATTTCCGTTCGTCCCGAGTTAGTACTTGGTGAGTAGAAATGCGAATGTGTTGTGCGTAACTGGACTTGTAATGTTGTGGTTCACTCTCAAACAATTCGAATGACGAGTCAATAAGTCCAAAGCTGAAATTTTCGCAGGCTCGCTTACGTTCGTAGACAGGGGCCAGAAAAAATGGCGTTATAGTGGCGAATGCGTCCACGACCAGATGGACACGACCAGGGCGTGGAACCAGGCCGATAAAAATGGCTTCGCTGATTCGGAGACTATTCCGAAATCTGATAGATGCAGGAAATTCTCAACTGTTGAGTCAGTACCATGACATTGACTGGCAGCGTCAGCAACGATGGCGGACGAAGGACGTCTGTTGAGCTCGTAGCGGACTTGTGGCTCATCATCATGGGCTTGTTATCGCCATCCGACGTCGTTCGTTTAAGCCTCGTGAGTGACTCCACTGTAAATGGCGAGCGGCTGACATACAAGCTGGATCAGACGTGTAAAACACTCTTCGAGTACTCTCAGTGTCACTCTGTCTGGCACGGTGCGCTCGTAAAACATCGTTTCTTACCCAAGAGTTACCCACATCTCCTTTACGCCCCAACGAGGGTCATCCAGCACCATGTCACTACTACCGCCCGCATCGATGCCGCATTCTCCCAAGGTACTCTCAAGCCCACCAGGAGCTACTCCTTTCCGCTCGACTTTCCTGGTGTGTTCCAGGGAATGAAGTTCGTACCCGGCAGCGACTGGCTCGTATTGCTCTTTCACAGTCGCACACTCAATCCTGCGCGGCATTCGAATATATGTTTATTCAAACCGCCGATGATGGAGTCGGGTACGATAGACACGGCGCCGGCTTCGGTGACACTACAGAGCGAGTGGTGTTGGTTATACATTGGTCAGCGAGGTGGTCCGTACAAGTCATCACGAGGAGACGATCTTATGCTTTTGCGGACGTTTATCAAGAACGAGTGGGCTCATGTTCTATCCTGTCTTATCACGAACCCATTGACAGGCGGTTATTTCCAGGCGGAGGTTTGCGATTTGCCATCTTGATACGAAGACGCCGTCAGTCAAGATTACATTTATGGTCCATACCACGTTACGGACGAGGAACCATATCGCCGCCGGAGACTATTTTGTCTATGGGTGGATCACAGATGACCGCAAGCATATGCTTCGCATTATGAAGCTTAACGAAGACTATACCAAGCTAACCGGGGATGTGATTGTAGAGATTGACTGCCCTCCGCAGGGGACCGTTGGGAGGCTGATGGTAAATTTGGACATTCGCCAGATGATGGTTGTAATTTACCATTTCCTTTAAAGTTACACTACGACTTGCGGCTATCTGGGAAGAAACCCAGGCTACTGCTTATAACAACGCGACTGATGGCCGCGTACGACATTTCCGATGACGTTTTGACATCCGGATGCCAGTCTTCACCACTGAAGCTACAAGCAGTGTGGAAGTATGTTCCCGAAAATATCTCTTTCGGCAGAATACTACGCGTTTTCCGCGAAAGCGCTATCGTGACGCTGTACGAAGGCAGGGTTAGATTCATCTATCCAGAAATAGATAATCCAGATCCCAATGCAAAGACGATAGCTACCTATGAAGTATGTGATTGCCTTTCGATTCCCCTCCAGAAGGGACTCTTTACTGACGCCACTGTACCCAGTTCTCGTCCCCGACACCGTATAGTTCTAGACACCCGGCAGTCTTCACCTCACAGCGAATATTTTGGCCTCTGTGTTTTCCCCGTGCTCTGCCTGCCTCAGTGGGTTCGAGACACCTCATCGAAACCGCCATGGTCCCTGCCCCAAGCAACTTGGAGCGCAAAATCGACAGGGTGCTCGTCGATCATGACGAGTTGGGTCCTGAAAAGGGTGGTCTAGCGTGCGATGCACAAGACTGGGATGAGTTGTCGGGGAAGCTGTGTGTACGGTACGTGAGAAGCAGGTTTCCGCACGACTATTCATGGCGAAAGGCGAGCGGGCGTGTCACCATCCTGGAGATGGTGTAGCGACCGGTCTTTCATTTGATTCCCATATTATGCCCTTGGTTCGTGGGTGTTAGATATTAGTATACAAGGATTTTTGGTTAGAGTGATTTAATATATCGCCTTGTTCTGCGTAGCTTCCCTGCAGTGCTCCTCTCATCATCGACTTGGGAACCACTCTGCACAACAATGCTTGTTGGCGCTACTAACTGTTTCTAATCCAGTCACAGTGCGTTGCAAGTCGGTAGACTCCAACCAGACTGTGTAACGTTCAGCGCGGCGATCGACGTTTCAGTCGATCAGAAAATCGGGCTCTAGCTAGACAGTTGCCTAATCAAGTAACTTGGTTGTGGACGCGTCGTGACAGTGGACTCGTTCCGCACCATATTGTCTATTGTCCGTCCATCAAGGACAACCAGTCCCGACGAGCAGGCTCACGCCCCACCGTGGTTGTTTGGTATAATAACCGGCTGAACTTGCCCTTCTGATGGTGAGATCCAATTTTTTTCAACCGCCACTCATAGACACTCATCATTCTCACGTTGTGTTCTTTCACTTTGCGCGATGGTCACTAAAACGTCGACGACGACTGCTAATTCCGCCAATGCTGCCACAGCGAACATTGTTCGCGTGCTTGTACGTTTCATTCCTTGTTATATCGACCCACCATTACCTTACTGTACCCTCAGCGTAACATGGATTTTCTTAAACTACGCCATCATAAAAACGTTGTCGTGCCCGTCCGGACCGAGACTCACCCTTCTCCTATGAAACAGGCTGCCTCCAACCGACAGCCAGGCCAATCGCACACGCGCACCACCGTGGACGAAGCGATTAACCATGAACTGGCAAAGGCACGGTACCTCATGGACGATCTCGCGGACCATGTATTTGGCCACATTGTGTCGACCGAGTTGGCGAAAGATATCCTGCACCAGTTCATTGATGACGGGATCGTCCAAGTGTTCGAATGGGTGGCTCCTCGTTACAACCGCGATGACAAGGTTGCCCTTGATCCGAAATCCGATGATGTTCAACGTGCTATTCAGCAAGTGTTTGAAAACGCTGATGAGCATGACTGCGTTCGACCAGATACCGACAGTAACGGCGAGGAGCCAGAATCATCGTCCACGGATAGCAAGGGGAAGGCGAAGCAAGCCGATACGAAGAGGAACGAAAAGCAGAAAGCAAAGACATACTCATTCAAGTGGTGCACTCTTTCCGTGGAGCCCATCAACGAAGACGGACTCGTCTCGTTCCTCAATGAGATCACTGATCATGCTTTCGCTTTCGCAAAGCCCAAGCTCACTGAAGCGCACCCGGAGTTGCGTCATCGGTTCGCGGTTCCCAAGGACAAGAGGCATGCTATGGCGCTATCGTACGAACCAGACGGAGAAGACATGCGACCCGACTTTGTTTTGTTGCCCCGGGACGCATTCATAGATAACTTCAAGACCGTCGACCCGAGATATATCAACTTTACCGCTTCGCGCTTGGTGGGCGAGGCGAAGAACAAGGACCTGGCTACAGGCCTCGAGCAGGTGCAGCGGTACGCGCGGGGCTTGAAACGCGCACAACCGTGGGTGCATTATGCACTCGCGATGACGATCACAAAGGACAAGGCGGTATTCTTGCGTGGAGAGGGTAGCGGCACGGAACGTCTGGAGCTGATACTCGCGGACGGTCGTGGCTGCATCGAATTCATCCGGATCCTGCTTGGTCTAGCACTGGCGGACGAGGTCGACTTGGGCCACAATCCAGACGTTGAACTCAAGGGCGAATCATGCATGTGTGGGGTCAACACCCCGTCGAACGTACCAACTGCCTCTTGTGCGACAGGGGCAACTGATGTGGATTCAGTTGCAATGTCGTTTGGCGACATTTCTTCCTCAAGGGCGTTTCCTGGTTCTTCCCGCGCCCGCAGTGGCCCGGCTACATCCAAGACACGTTACATCACTTCTCGCGTTCGCAATACGTCGGCTGCATCCCAGGTGCTTCCAATCTCTTCTCGTTCCAAGGCACTTCCTGTGTCTTCTCGCACCCGCAGCGCTTCGGCCGCACTCAAGACTCCCAACTCTTCGCGCACTGCTCACGAAGGTTCAGCTTCTCTCCTCCAGCAAGCAATTACCGCATCGTCGACATCTTCGAAGAGAGTCCACTCCGAGATCGCGGAAGGTAATCAAGAAGAGCGACGCACAAAGAGACGAAAGATTGTCAAAACGGCAGTCGAGAAAGAGGAACGCATGGTGTTTTACCCCGTACGCGTGTACGGTCACACATGCCTTGGAATCCTGTTTACGTCCAGCTCGATTCGTGGACGTGGAACGACCGTATTCTGTGTGCTTGATCTCGATGACGCCGAAACGAGGCTGGCTTTGAAGATGTTCTGGCAAGATCTTGAGCGGATGGCGGACCAAGATGCAGTTATGACAAGATTGGCGGAACACGAACTGCATCCTAATGTGATCGTGCCACTCAAGTATGTGGTCTCGCCTGAGCTAGGAAAGGTTCACTGACATGTTCTCAGGACATTCAACGCACATAGGAAGGGAAAGACATGCACGACCCTCGGCGGGATTAGAGGTTTTCTTGACGAAGAGATCGACCACTTGCACGTCGAAAACCGGATGCTTAGGATTTCCTTGTCCGAGTTGAAACGACCAGTGAAATACTTCTGGGGTTTGCATGACTTCGTGCGCGGGTTGCGCGGCGCACTATTGGGTATGTGTTGGTTTCGTGCATGTGATGATTGAACTTACATGCTGACACAATGGCATGAAAGGGCACGAATTCCTTACGAGGATCGGTATTCTGCACCGCGACGTCAGCGAGAACAACATCGTTCTTGGCGTTTATCCATGGGAAGAGAGAGGATATTTGATCGACTTCGACATGGCCATCTTGCAGGCTGCCGAGGACCCTACACCCGTTTCGAATTCATCGACCGAATCCGATGACGAATCTTCTGAAGTTTCCGAGCAGAGCTCTCCAAAGCCTGTCGCACCGGATGAGAAGAAGCGCGTCAAAGGCCTGCGAACGGTGAGTGTATTCGTTAATGTCATAGCATCTTCCACTCATGTGTTTGCAAGGGTACATTTCCTTATATTTCTTTCAATGTCCTGTTAGGCGAGATACACACACATTTCGATGATGTGGAGTCGTTCCTTTATGTCCTTTTCTTGTTCTTTTTCTCCTATGCAGGACCCCTTCCCAAATCACAGCTGGAGGATGCTCACGAAAGGGGATTTGTTCAGCCTATCGGATCTGGGCGCCCGTCCCATATCAGGAATTGGCCTAGAAAGTTTGCTGATTGGGGAGATGGAGATCCACAAGTTATAGCTCACTCGAAGTTTTATCATATCTGCAATCCTCACGGTGCAGCGGATCTGGTTCAGAGCGCCGAAATCAAGGATTGTCTACAGAACAACTGGCCGGAAGTTTTACACCGTCCTATTCGCGCTCTATTACAGTCTGCGTTCAGAGCCTTCAGGAAGACCATGAAGGGAGGCGCAAACCCGGGAGGACGCACAGAACTTTCGCATGCTCGGTTTATCAACATACTAGACAAGTGGTTGATAACTTACTCGGCACTTGAACAAGAATATTCGAATTGCCCAGACTTCAAGGATGCCAGGTTGGTTTAGATTTGTCTCTCATGTATCACGTCGGCTGCTCACCCGATTTCCATTCGTCCTTTGTAGGAAAACAAAATAGAACGGTCGTGTGGATACGTAGGGTTCATATAGAAGGTAGTATAATTATCCATTGCATTAGTGTCAGCGGTCACGTTGACGGGCATCGTCATCACCGTCTCCATCGTTCGATCTCCTCCTCGAGGCGGTGGGTCGTACTGGTGTCATCTCGTTCCGCCCACGCGAACGATTGATCACGCTGAGGACGTCGAACTTTTGGATCATTTACAAGTCGAATGTGATATAGACATATTTAACGGCCTGCGTGATTTGAGCGCGAGCGTCGTAATGAGGTACTGCATCCCTCAGCGTTTCTCATTCGAGGGTATCAGTGCGCGTGAATCTTACGTGCGATGGTCGATATCTGCATTTCTTACCTCGATGCGATCGCTAGTGATTTTTACCGACCACATTGGTGTGGATGTTGTTCCAGTTCATCCTTAGCAAATTGGGCGCATATAAACGCGCTCTTGAACGTGCTCACGTTCCTGACGCTGTAAGCCACTTATCGTCGCGTCCCTTGCTACATCGTTCGCCTTCCGGCTGTCGACTCGTCCACACATCTGTTTGACGTGATAGAATGAACCAACAATTTGGAGATGGTTCGAAATACTACATCAGCCTGAGCATGTCAGTGCGGACTCACCAGATCTTACTCACTCCAACTTGGCTCATTCCGTAGATGGCGGCGTGTTCCATGATCTACGTCGCTACACCCCGGGCTCTGCGCAGCGCGTGAAAGCCAAGACTACGCCCATCGTGGGAATGTATGTACTGATTCCCTTCAAACGGGACGAGGCTGGGGCGTGCGCACTGCATGGATCAAACAAGCTGAAAGCGGTAAAAAGAAAACCTTGTTCGAGTATAATGGTGAGCGTTGAGCACATGCTGTAGCGGGTGTCCCGACATCATGGCGCGTCGAGTCTCGTTCAGACGCTTTCCGGAGAGTCTAGTACTCGAGGCGCGGTCGTTTTGCCGAAGCAGTGTCACCCCTCGCGCTACACCCTCAGCGACTTGTAATATTCACGTACGAGTCATGATAGCTGAGTGATTCATTGGTTTGTATGCTCGCGCTGGACCGTGACTAACTTAGATCTGCCAATGGGTCGCAAAAAAATCTCAACGTCCATCACAATTTGTGACGTGTTCATGTCGACAGAATACTTTCCAAGCAGCACAGGCGAGGCTACTAGCACCTCTCCTGATCATGTCTCTGCAGGCCCTCTCATTTGCATCCATCGTTGCTAGCACGAAGGCAGTCTCGACGCCTGTGACATAGGCGCAACGATTATCGTCCCTCTATACAGGAAGTTAAAATTTTCGTGTCATGTCCTCTTGCGGCGAATAGATCACGACGCTATCTTCCGGTTATATTATCGACTTGGAAGACGTCTAGAGCCTTTTGCTCAACTTGACATTTGCCCAGTGTCATGATTGAAACGATTCGAAGCAAAGTAGGTGAATTGGCTAGATCACCGCTTTAGTTTCTACAGTTCGGCGATCATCGCTACTGGCGTGTGCCCTCCCGAGAATGGCCTCCACACCGAAGATAGGAAAAACCAATGGACAAATTAAATTAGTGGGTTCCTTCAGTTTCATTATTGATGATGTCCACAACTCAATGAATATCACACACGTCACACATCTGAGCCGGTTGCAAGCGACTCGTCGCGTGTGAGGACACCAAAGCATTGAGAGTCCATCGTTCATCTTTCCTCGCCACAACGGACGACAGAAACACGTGTGGGCAACAAAAGAAAACGCATCCACAACTCCATCGCTCGTCCACACCTGGAGGTTGCAATATGGACAGTCCTTCGATATAAAAGATGTTCTACCAAGGTCGGTGAAAAATAAAACACCAGTTCCGCGTCCTCAGATTCAATATCACTATACCGATGTGCAGTTACCCGCCCGAGTTGATGGCTACCTTCAGGGGTAAGTTCCTCACCCCTCCCTCGCTATTCGCTTCGTTGACCCTTTCCTTGTGTCTCCGCCTCACAGCCCATGCCGCAAGCCTTGGACCTACACCACAACCCGAGTACAAAATTTTACACCGCTCCCACTCTTGGATCCAGGTTCCGCAAGGCTACCTCCCGATTAGGATCGCACAATTCTACAGAGGCAACCGGTCCAGTGGCGAGAAGAAGTTGTACCACTGGGCCATCTTCATCCCCACGTCAACTAGGCGCGGGGTGGGCAACTATTACGAGATCGGCGGTAGCCTGCAGGACGGGTACTTTACCCAGCACGTCGTCCACAATCGTCACCTCAAGTGGGACAAGGATGAGAAGGGCACACATCTGGTCGGGTATGTGGCGCCGAGTTATCTGGAGGCTCTGGAGACGCATTTGTCGCT
Organism: Boletus eberwhitei; assembly: GCA_038090915.1. Lineage (NCBI taxonomy): Eukaryota > Fungi > Basidiomycota > Agaricomycetes > Boletales > Boletaceae > Boletus > Boletus eberwhitei. Next base: position 15,156 of record JBBPNO010000509.1, read on the forward strand.
GGTTCCGATCCAGCAAGGGAGGCCGGATTGGAACTGCCAGACTTGGGTCGTGGAGGCGTTGAAGGGATTGAACCACGCGCAGATGTATGCTGTGCAAATGGATTACGGTAAATGGGTCGAGCAGATGGAGATTTTGGAAGCTGCGTGGAATGTGGGGGATGCCTAGGCTGCCGTTTCTAGCGGTGTCGGGGGTGTATGGGGGGATGAGAATGTGTATGAAAAGGTTACATCGACTCGGAACAGGGATTTGCATTTATTTATTGTATGAACCATGCATCAATTGTATCGTGCTCTGTTTTCACATTCTAACATGGCCTTGGTATTTCTGTAATTTTCCTGGAAATCTCTAGGAGGCGCCATGTAGCTGGGTTTATTTTCTTCTAGATCTATAGAGCACTGGCATTCTCGCCATCTCTGTCGTTCCTGCTTCAAAGCCATACTTTAGTTTAGATTGCTAGCCCTTGGAGGAGACGACAGTCAAGAGTCCGCCGACATGGTCGCCTCAGATAGACGTTCTTCCACCTGGTATCTGCGACAAAGAGCGTCTCTACTATGAGAATCGAAACGAACAAGACATCCACGGGAAGAAAACTTGAAGTCCTAGAAGTGTGAGGGTGGCGCAAGCCCTTCACAGAGAATTTGATGGATTGAGTCGTGGCTTGAACGATAGAATGATAGATCACAAATGTAGAAATACACTACTCTTTCTTCGCCACGGATAATTCACGGTGATACTTTGGTAAGGAAGCGTCGTCTCTCACACAGAGCCCCTTGCATTCACCTGATCCTCCATCATCGTCATGTCCCACTTCATGTCCTCTGGCATCCACCCAAGCCGTTCGTGTGCACACTCCTCGAACAACTTGTCCGACGCCGCCGCGTACTTGCGTAACGTGTACTCGCCTTCAGCGTAACCCCGTGCGCGTAGCGCTGCCCACGAGACGTTCCTCGCCAACACTGACCGGTCCCGGTTTGGGACAGTATCCAAGATGACAAAGTACGTCACCGGGAACGTCGTGTAGCGGAAGAACCACCCTTTGAGATCGCGCGCTAGAATTGTAAGGTACCCCAGAAGATCGTTACTCCCAATTTCGTCCCGCATCCGTTTCTTCGCTCCGAGCGGCATCGGTATTCCCGTTCCATACAGCACGTCCACTGCGGACCGGGGTACCTCCCACTTGCCACTCGTCGATGCGGGCACAAACGGAGAAGTCCGAGAAGGAGGAGACTCAAAGCTACGTGCACGCATAGCAGGCAGCGCCTCGTTGTTCAAGGGACCCGATCCAAACACCTCGACTTCGCGGCCAGGGGCAGTTTCGGAACGAAGGACGACCTGGAATAGATCTGGCCGCGCACGAAGCTCGCGAAAAAATGCCTCGACGAACTCGTCTTTTTCGTTTCGCACCGCACCGAACATGTATCCTCGTGTCTCGATCTCGGCCCATACCATACAGTCCTGCTTTGTCGCTCTGCGGGATGTTGGAACGGGCCCACACATTCTTGGGGGTTTAGGTGACGCCACCATGTCCGCAATGATGATGCCAGAGAGGGAGAGGTGGTTGCGTGACAGGCTGGGATCATCAAAGTCGAGGTGAGACGGACTTTCACAGAAGCTCGGGCTTGGAATGAGGCCGAGTGCTTCAAAAGAAAGGAATCCAATGACATCATCAAAATTGTTGCACAGACGAACGAAGCGATTTTCTATATTGGCTGGTGGTGCGAGAATTTTGAGGAGGAGCTGCTCGTGCACAGGAGGTCAGAATTGTCGGAAGTAAGAACTGACCAGGATTGGATACATACCCACCAAGCTTCATTGGACATACTCGCTGTGTGCGAGCGATTAAAAACCCAGCCTCCAAGCAACGGAAACCGGCTCTCTGAGAAGACTCAGGCGTCATTGTTACTAAAGTAGATTATTCTCACTTACCTACACGACCTACGTTAGCAGCTGTACCATGACGCGATATAGCGAGTGCGTCCAAAACCGCATCTTTGAACCACTTTAGAGGAAACCCCAAAGGATCCGAGAACAGCTTCAAAAATCTTGCGAGATCCTCGATCGAGAAGTCATCGCTAAGAATGAGGTCTTTGAAAGAAACTCTTGCCAGTGATTTCATAAACAGACTTGGTTCATGAAAAATGATTCGTCGAGCAAATTGCTGATAGATGAAGAAATGCTTTTCCAACAGAGCCATGTCAGATTTTGTCTTTGGCTGAGGATTGTCTTCTCCACTGGCAAAGGCCTCGACGAATGATTCAAAGTCGATCAACAGATTGAATACCATCATGATTTGTTCCTTTCGGCTGTATCAGGAAATTCACATTAATTGTGAGTTGGACGATGAGATTCTACGTAAAGCTTACACCCGTAGTGACATGTCGATCAAGTCTTCATCTCCCACTGCAGGGGTAGGTGGCAACGCAAGACTCGGAGCTTTCTTCCTTGGAATCGGAAGGGTCGAATCACGGAAAGCATCTGGATTATGGACAGACTCCAGTATTTCCTCGGTGGTCTGCTTGGACTTCTTTTCCAAATCTACTTCAGCTGTCGATTGTGCTTCTTTGTTCATAGCTGGTAAGCTGCCATTTTGTTGATATAGTTCATAGGCTCTTCTTTGAAGTGCATCTAGCACATCGACTGCCCTTATCATTTCTCTTTCAAGCAGCTTCAGGCGGCGCCTGTGGCCATCGTCGACTGAAATGGAATTTAATGGATACAGCACAACCATTGTCGAATGTCAGCACAGTCACGCAGTGAATTTCCGAACTCACCTTTCAGGAAAAACCGCCTCTGGTGGATATCCCGTCCTGCTTTCTCGACCCGAATTGCCTCGAGATATTTGCGCACCCAGCGTGATTTCTCGAGGGCCGCGTGCCAGTCTGTGTACCGGCCGATTTGCTCCTTCATCGGTAAGTCTGCGCTGCCCTTGACATCATCAACGACCTTCGACGCCTCCTTGTATTTCTTGTACAGGATGCGGTACTGTCCGTGATGCACCTTGCAGCGCTCCGGTTTGGGATAACCTTCGGTGGCCAGTTGGCCACACCGTGTGATTTCGTCTTCATCAAGGGTGAGACACGGAAACGAGGTGTCTGCGTGCGTGGAGGTAGCCTGAACGTCACTTGCGGTTTCCTTTGTACTTCCTCTGACTTTTGCGTTTGCGTTTGCTTTAGATTTGCGTTTATTTCCTGGTCCAGGCATCTCTAGAGGGTGGGGTGGAATCTGAAGACACCGCCGGTGTGAAGACAAGCGTTGGCGTAGCGCCCACGAGTCCTTATCAGGAACCCATGTTGGGGCAATTTGGTTATCCTATAAGTATGGGAATGAAGACGTCGTGCGAAAGCATAAGATAGGCTAGTACTAGAGAAAGTTAGTGAAGGAGTTTTGTCTCACTCTGGCTGGTTGTGTGATATGTCCAATATACTGATCAGTCCATTGCACCTTTCGGATGTGTGTTTGAATGACTGTCGGGAGGAAGGTCAAGCTTCGATCTCACAAAACATGCGCGCACTGACAGGATCTTCGAGTCATAGTCCCGAAAGAAAGAGCGAGAGCATCTTGCGAACAAAGTGTATTGAAACACACTTTCAAAACACAAGACTCGTGGTCATTTCCATGATCATGAAATCCCCGCGACAGCTCCGCTCACAAGGCGATACAAATGGGTGCCTTTGACATGCACAGCTCAATGCGGGCGCGAGGACCTGGAGTTTCATACATTTCCGCCTCGCACGAGTCTTGTTGAAATATTCCATAGCAGATTGAATAGCAACTATGAACAGCAACTACGGCGGGGAAAAGCAAGAGAGCACAAGTATGAAGAGAACTAGGCACCAATATGTATATATAAGATTCGTTGATCAAATGGTGTAGACACCAGAGTTTTGATCGTCCTGTTCAGTGCCAACGCTGCACGGGGATAATCCAGACAACCGCACTCATACTTCTTATTGTCATAAAACATCGACGTGATCTCACCTCGTCCACCGCCCACATCGTTCCGATCACAGAACGGAACCCGGTGAACTGCATCCGACGCGAGATGGATCACATCATCAGGACTTTCCTCATCTCCGACGGTCGTATGACAGGCAGAGAGATACGCAAACTCTGCGTTCCGTAATTCACCACCGAATGATGCGCTCAATCGTAAAGCGTCCGTCGTGGAGAGCGAACGCGGGCTCGAACGGCTGTCTCCGCTTGGGGAGACCATGACATGCAAGGTGCACCCATTCGTTCTTCATAAGTTCCTCGGTGACTCGGGGGATGCAGGACTCTTGACCCTCGATGTGCGTGAATGTGGCGAGGCCATCGACGCGCTGACCAATGTTGACCAGTTCAGCGCCGACCGAAACAAGCTCTTTCTCGCCTTTGGCTTGAGCTTGAGCTATACCAACGAAGTGTTTCCCTTTCGATTCACAATGCGGGGGATCGTGCCGTCTAGCACGGATGAGCGCAGTGAGGGTGGAGGTATAAGATGGGATGTACAGATTAACGAGTGTCGGCCCTTCCCATGTGGACCGGCGGCGTGGAGGGAAGAAAAGAGAACTCGGCGGTGGGGCACCACCAGATACGTGATGGACATGGACGTATCGTCTGGGGGAAGATCACGATGGGGGAGAGAATTTCGTCCCAGAGTTCCCGCAGGATGATGGCGAGATCTCTTGTCGCGTCCATCGACTTTGCACGCACAGTCAAGGTACCGAGCCTCGACGATAGTTCCCGGACACCTCCCTTTGTGATTGACAATGAGATATGAAAGGGATCCTGGTCGACCAAGACAACGAGAGCTCGCAGCTATATTTGCTCGCATTCACACTGATGACAGGGCCCTCATGCGCTGCCTGTTGGAGATCGAAGAAGGGCGAGGGGAGAAGGAAACGGGAGAGACCAGGCATCTCGCGGATTCTGGTAACAATTGTTTGCAATTCAATGTCGAGACGGCACACTCGATCATGCTGATCTGCACCAGGTGAATCAAGGGCATCGCGAACCTGCAGTATCTGCTGTGTGAACTCGTCTGCCAACATCTTTTCTGCGGCTCCGGACGCAGTGACATTATCAAGCGGGGGACGGAGGCGAGTGAGCTGGTTCCAAAAGACGCCACGACCTTGTTCTAGAAGCACGGTTGCGTCTCTAGGAGATTGGTTGCGAAGATAAACTGAGAATGCGTCCACTGCAAGCGATGATGTGAGATTCTTGAGGACAGTGTGATGTCGAGGCAAAGACGGTAGAGTGGCTAGATGCTGAATAAGTAAGCGAAGAGATGTTTCGTATGCTAGAAGTGTTGTGGAACGGTGGAAGTATTCAGCTACACGGGTCCATGCTCTGGCAGCAGCCAGATCGGCAGACGACACCACTGGAGGTGTATGTGCCAGCTGAGCATAGAGACTAAATAACTCCTCCTTATCCTTTAACTGACTCGACCTTGCGAACCGAGTTTGCAGGTAGTATGCGAGGTTTTTCAATAATTGCGATCGATCTAGGTGCCCCGGTGAGCGAAGCTCCAGTGCGTTGCGGCCGAGGACAATGGCCTCATTGATGTCCTCCACTTCTCTGAGCTGCTCGTACCGACTGGAAAGGTAAACTGCAAGGTTGACCAATGTCAATGACCGATCCGGATGCCCTGGCGGGCGAAGCGCCAGTGCATCTATGGCGAATCCAATGGAGTGCATCTCGGTCGAGGATAGTGGCCTCGTTGAGGTCCTCTATCGCCCCGAGCCGGTTGTACCAATAAGAGTGACGGGCAGCAAGGTTGTTCAAAAATGATGAACAATCTGGGTGCCCCGGTGGGTGAAGCGCCAGTGCGTCTCGACCGAGGACAATGGACTCATTAAGGTCCTCCATTGCCA
>JBBPNO010000510.1:0-20996 GCA_038090915.1 Boletus eberwhitei
CGTCGGACTTTGGTTCCCTTGTGAGAGAGTCTAGCCTCAACTTTGTATTCTTCCTCATTATCAATAATGTCAGGGGGTGGTGCAGGGAAAGAAGGTCCATGCATGTCTGTGGAGTAATAAGAGGAGAGAAGTGAGGTGTGGAATATGTCATGGATTTTCTAGGTATGTGGGAGTTTTAGTTGGTAGGTGAGGGGGGATAATGCATGAGTTATTTTGAATGGTCCCATTCTTTTGGGAGCAAGCTTCCGAAAAGGGTAATGAAGACGGAGGTGGGTCGTTTCGAGCCAAACCTTATCTCCAGGTTTCCATGGGGAGAATTGGCAAGTGGTCCTCGAAGTCATGAGTTTTCTAGCAAACTTGTGGATGGCGAGAGCCTCCTTTCGAGTTTCATCTCTAAGGAGAAGTGTTGGTTTTCAAAAGTGGGAAGGAAGGTTTTACCCAAGGGAGGGTATGATCGAGGTTTGTAGCTGTACAGGAGGGAGAATGGAGATTTCTTAGTGGAGCTATGTGGGGCAGAGTTGTGGTGGAACTTGGCAACAGATAAGGATTGTGTCCAGGAGGAGGGGTTATTAGCGCAGAAGATCTGAAGATAGGTTTCTAGTTCTTGATTGGTTCTTTCTGTTTGTCCATCAGTTTGCGGATGATTTGCCATGGACAGTTGTACATCATATCTTAGAAGGTGGGCTAGTTCTCATGCGAAAGCAGAGGCAAATTGGGGGCCTCGATCAGAGATTAAGATGTCATGGAGTCCAAAGTGTCTGAATACATTGTTGGAGAATATCTGGGTGATTCCGGCAGTATCAATGGTTTTGGAACATGGAGCAAGGATTTTCCCCTTTGTAAGTCCGTGGTCTACTATGACCACAATAGAGTCGAAGCCGGCAGAGGGGGGTAGGTTGGTGATGAGTTGACAGAGAGCTGCTTGAAGGGGAGAGAGTGGAAGGAGGAAATGGGATTGAGGGGGGAAACAGTGGGATGGATGTTCATCTTGTTTTGCTGACAAATGGTACAGCTGTCAATGAAGTTTTTGACAAATGAGGCAAGGCCGGGCCACCAATAGTCTCATTTCAGGATAGACTTGATATAGAAGATGCCCATATGACCAGAAAGGGGAGAGGAGTGGATGGCGTGGAGGAGGGCGGCATGGGAGGTGGGTGGTATGAACATGCAGCCTTTGAAGTAAAGGTGACCATTATCGAAGGTCCAATTGGTAAGGGTGGTGCAAGAAAAGAGTGGGGATCCCTCCTGGAGGGTGTGGAGGACGTAGGACAAAAGGGTCCGATGGGGTGGAATGGGCGATGGAGGTGGAAAGGGCAAGGTCGAGGGCATTAATGATGACTGTATTGGGGACGATGAAAGCATTTTGGTTGTCTAGGGTGGTGTCAGGGCAGTCCTTGCGAGATAGAGCATCAACAGGGCCCATGTGGGTGCCTGGGGTGACAACCCAGTCAATATGGAAGTCCTGTAAGAAAAGAGCCTAGCGGGCTTGACAACGAGAGAGTTTGCGAGGGTCTTTGATATAGGAGAGATTCTTATGGTCTGTGATGATGGAGGTGGCGAAAGGGATTCCCTGGAGGTAGTGTTTCCACTTGGCAAGTGCAAGGATGACAGCTAGGAGTTTGCAGTCGTAGATGTTGTAGTTCTGTTCTGCAAGAGAGAAAGTTTTGGAGAAATATGTGCATGGGTGAAGGTCACTATTAGGATCTTTTTGCATGAGGGCAGCCCCAGCGGCGAGAAGAGAGGCATTGGTCATAACATGAAAAGAACAGGAGGTATCAGGAATGGAGAGAACAGGTGAGAAGAAGAAGACATAGCGGAGGGTGTTGAATGCATGTTGTTGGAGCAGGGTCCAAGTCCAATGTTGATCCTTCTTGATAAGGAAGGTGAGTGGAATAACAATGTTAGAGTAGTTAGGGATGAATTTTCGATAAAAGTTGGCAAAGCCGAGGAACAAGTGAATGCCTTTGACAGAGGTAGGGGGTTTCCAGGTGGTGATGGCGGAGAGTTTAGCTGGGTCCATCTGAACATGTCCGTTACCAATGATAATGCCAAGATATTCCATGGTTGGGGTGTCGAAAGAGCATTTGGAAAGCTTCACAGAAAGCCCAGTCTCACATAGGCATTGGAGAATTTGGCATGTTCATTCATGGTGAAGTTGTAGAGTGCCAGTAGTATGTAGACCTAGGTTGCCCATGTAAATTTTAAGCCATCATTCTGCGATCATGTCAGCGAAGATGTGATTCATGAATGCTTGGAAGGTCCCAGGAGTGTTGCAGAAACCAAAAAACATGATGGTGGATTCAAAAAGGCCTTGTGGGGTGAGAAGGCTGGTCTTCTTCATGGATATGGATATTGTTATACCCCCAGCGAATGTTGAATTTAGTAAAGTAATTGGATTCCTTTATGTCATTGACTAGTTCTGAGATAAGGGGAAGGAGGTAAGCATTGCATATGGTATGGCTGTTGAGGTAACGATAGTCCTGACAAGAACACAGGAAGCCATCTTTCTTTGGGATGAAGAAAAAAGGTGAAGCTTGGAGGGATTTCGAGGGGACGATACGACCAATTTTCAAATGTTCATTGACAAAAGCTTGGCAAGCTTCTTTTTCAGTGGGGTTGAGTGGATAGATCCTTGCAATTTTCGGGATGAAGGTGTTTTTTAGGTCAATGGTGTGATCATAGGGGTGATGAGGGGGAACTTTGGCATGAGTAGCTTCATTGAAGACGTTGGCAAAGTCAGAGCAAAAGTCAAGGAGAGTAACTTCTTTTGGTTTCTCAGCTTGGGCAATTTCCGTAGATATGGTGACTTTGTCAATGTTTTCTTCACAGGGAGGATACTCACAAAGAGACCTCTCGACCCGTGGAGAAAAATCAATGCTGAAGATTCTCCAGTTGATGATGGGGTTTCATTTCTTAAGCCAAGGCATTCCTAGAATGACCTGTGGGTGAGAGAGGCATACTACCATGAAGTTAACCATGTTGGAGAGTTGACCAGTGGTGAATGATATTTTGGCAGTCCATTGGATGGTTCCTTTGGTGTTGGGGGTTCCATCTACATTATAGGCAATGATGGGGTTTGGTATCTGGGTAATGTTAAAGATTCCAAGTAGTAGAAGTCAGGGGTCGATGAAGTTTCCGGTGGCACCAGAATTGATCAGGGTAGTGTGTTACGCGAAGCATATCAAAGAGGCACTTGATACTAGATACTAGATAACACTCTTGGGCGATACTCACATAGAGACTGACGTCCAAGATGTTATAGTTCGCAAGTGACTAAGGTTGGACTAAGGGTGTGCTAGCATTGAGCTAGCCTCTGAGGTTGAGCCTTAATATACTCTGTAATTGCATAGACCAAGAGTGGAGTATATATGCAGATGCTACCTAGTATTTATAGGTAGAGGAGAGGTGCACAGACCAGCGTGATGAGAGTCAAAAGAGGAAAGAGAAAAAACATGAGAGAATACAATGGAAGATAAGGAGCATGTGCTGTTATGAGAGAAATGACATAGGAGGTGAGAGTCCGACTAGAGGAGTAGAAGAAGAATGACGTTAGGACTAACTAAGAGGATGAAACTAACATTGGAGACCGATGTGTGTCTCCATGTTCATGAGTAAGAAAAGTAGGAAAAAAGGAGAATTCGTGGGTGAAGTAGCAAAATTGTAACATTACTCCCGCTGTACAATCGAATCCCAAATTCGATAAAAAGACCTCAGTCGGAGAGGGAGTTAAATGGAAGAGGTGGATGGTCCTCCATAGATGGCCGCGAATTGTGAAGGGAATAGATGTTCAAATGGACAGTCATCAACAATGTGCCCAGGGGTAGAGCAAATTCCACAGTTACGGTGGGGGTATGAATGCTCGGAGTGTCCCCAGTTGTAACAATAGCCACATCGGAGAGAGAGACATTGATGGGTTGGGTGACCAGGGGCAGAGGTATGACAATGGAGGCATGAGTAGTTGGGGCAATCCTTTTGATAATGACCTGCATGATGACATTGAAAGCAGATGGTATTGGGTGTTGCTAGCGGGATGCGGATATGGTCAGGTCGAGGTAGAGTTTGGATGGGAGAGGATAAAATCTGATTGCCGTTGGAAAAGGTGATGATATGTGGTTGGTCAGTGGGAATGGAGATGGTGGGTTCAAGGTCGGTGTCTGAGTCCGAGTCTTGACTAGACTCAACGGCAGTGGAGGTGTCCAAAGATGGGGGGGAAGAAAGTCTTTCTGCGAGGGGAGAAGGTACAGGGATGGGAGAGTGTTGGTGTGGAGTGGAAAGTAAAAATTGTTCAACACATTCTAAGTAAGAATCACACTGGTTCTGTGGTAGAGAAAGATAGATACAATGAAAGGTGGGGTAAATGGAGGCAGGGGGAAGTGCTTCAATGAAGGTAGCGAATCCATGTTCATGAAGTATGGAGAGTATGCAATTGGGGATGGCTTCTAGGGCGAAGCATACAGGGAGATCATTAGCTCCAGCGGAATGAAGTCGAAGTGCCTGAGCTATTCCATGAAACATGTGGATGAGTTGGTGTGAGATGATGTCATCACGATAGAGGGGATCTTCTTCAAGGGTGAAAAGTAGATGGGGTGTGTCAATGACTGCGGTGTAAAGGAGATGAGCGGCATGTGTGGGGAGGAACATGGGGTATACATGATGAGACTGAAGGGGAGAGTTGGGGGTAGTTAGAGAGGAGGATGTGTTGGCTGATGAGAGGAAAGACATCCTAGTAATGATAGGGGCAACCGTTGATGTGGCAGAAGTGCTGATGTTGAGCAGCGTGTGTGGAAATGTCGAGGTTGGGGTATCGTTTTTGAAGGCGGACTTGTGTGAGGGCAGCTTGGACGTGAGTGATGGTGATGAAAAGAGATGAGAGATCACTGTTCATTCATTTGCAAGATACTCACAAAGAGACTGTTGAGCAATGAAGAAGTGGTGATCGGGATTTAGAGATTATGTTGTTGTTTATAATCGGTGAGGATTGAGGTGGAGTATTGGAGGTTGGACTCAGGTTCCCAAGTGTTTTTGGTGGGGGAGTATCCTTTCCATGCGGTTAGGTACTTCCTTCGGGCTTTGGTTCCCTTGTGGGAGAGTATGGCCTCGACTTTGTATTCTTCTTCATTATCTATGATGTTAGGGGGGGGTACAGGGAAAGAGGGTCCATGTGTATCATTGGAGCGATAGGGGGTAAGGAGAGAGGTGTGGAACATGTTGTGGATCTTCCAGGTACAAGGAAGTTTTAGTTAATAAGTGAGGGGAGATAATACGCGGATGATTTCAAATGGTCCCATTCTTTTGGGAGTGAGTTTCCGAGAAGGGTAATGAAGACAGAGATGAGTCGCCTCGAGCCAGACTTATCTCCAGATTTTCAAGGGGAGAATTGATGAGTTATTCTTGACATCATGATCTTTCTGGCAGACTCATGGACTATGATGGCTTCTTTTTGAGTTTTGTCTAGAGAAGAGAGTCGATTTTCGAGGATGGGGAGGAATGTCTTTCCCAGGGGAGGATAGGATTGAGGTTCATATCCATAGAGGAGGGAGAATTAGGATTTCTTGGTGGAGTGATGTGGGGAGGAATTATGGTGGAATTCGGCAGCAGATAGGGATTGCGCCCAGGATGAGGAGTTATTGGTGCAGAAGATCCAAAGATAGGTTTCTAACTCTTGATTGGTTCTTTCGGTTTGTCCATCTGTCTGTGGGTGGTATGCAGTTGATAGTTGTACGTCATATTTTAGGAGGCAAGCTAATTCCCTTGCAAAGGTGGAGGCGAATTGGGGGCCGTGATTGGAGATCAGGGTGTCGTGGAGTCTGAAGCATTTGAATACATTGTCAAAGAATATTTGTGCAATTCTAGCGGCATCAATGGTTTTGGAACATGGAGTAAAGATTACCCCCTTCATGAGGCCGTGGTCTACTATGACTACAATAGAGTTAAAGGTGCCAGAGGGGGGAAGGTCAGTGATGAGGTCAATGGAGAGTTGCTTGAAGGGAAGAAGGTGGGAGGACGGAATGGGGGTCAGGGGGGGGGTAGTGGAGTGGGTGTTAGCCTTGTTTTGTTGACAGATGGCGCAGCCATCAATGAAGTGTTTGACAAAAGAAGCGAGACCAGGCCACCAGTAGTCACGTTCAAGAATCAATTTAGTGTGGAAGATACCCATGTGGCCAGGACAGGAAGGAGGAATGGATGGCATGAAGGAGGGCTGAGCGTGAGGTGGGTGGGATAAACATACAGCCCTTGAAGTAGAGATGTCCATTGTCAAAGGTCCAGTCAGCTAAGGAGGCGTGAGTGAAGAGAGGAGAGCCCTCTTTAAGGGCAGAGAGAATATGAAGGACAAAAGGGTTGGATTGGGTAGAACGAGAAATGGAAGTGGAAAGGGCGAGATCGAGGGCATTAATAATGAGTGGGTCAGGTACAAGGGAGGCATCCATATTGTCGGAGGTGGTGTCAGGGCAGTCTTTGTGAAAGAGGGTGTCGGCAGGCCCCATGTGTGTGCCGGGGGTAATGACCCAAGCGATGTGAAAGTCTTGGAGGAAGAGAGCCCAGTGGGCTTGGCGACGAGAGAGTTTGCGAGGATCTTTGATGTAAGAAAGGTTCTTGTGGTCAGTGATGATAGAGGTAGGGAACGAGGTGCCTTGAAGGTAGTGCTTCCATTTAGTGAGGGCCAAGATGACAGCGAGAAGTTCACGATCATAAATGTCATAGTTTCGTTCCATGAGAGAAAAAGTTTTAGAGAAATATGTGCATGGGTGGAGATCACTGTTTAAGTCCTTTTGCATAAGGACTGCTCTGGCAGCAAGAAGAGAGGCATCAGTCATGATATGGAAAGGGCGGGAAGTGTCAAGGATGGCAAGGACAGGGGCAATGGAAAAGATATGGCAAAGGGTGTCAAAAGCTCATTGTTGAAGTGGGGTCCAGACCCAAGGTTGGTCCTGTTTGGTGAGAAATGTGAGGGGGGTGGCAAGGTTGGAGAAGTTGGGGATGAATTTGCAATAGAAGCTGGCAAAGCCGAGGAAGGATCGAACACCCTTAATGGAGGTAGGGGGTTTCCAGGTAGCGATAGTGGAGAGTTTAGCGGGGTCCATCTGAATTCGTCCATTACCGATGATAATTCCTAGGTATTCCATTGTGGGGGCGTCGAAGGAGCATTTGGATAGTTTTACGGAGAGTCCAGTTTTATGGAGGCATTGAAGAATGCAACGTGTTTGTTCATGGTAAACGTGTAGAGTGCCAGTGGTATGCAGGCCTAAATCGTCCATGTAGATTTTAAGCCAGCATTCTGTGATCATGTCAGCAAAGATGTGGTTCATAAGTGCTTGGAAAGTTCCCGGTGCGTTGCAAAAGCCAAAGAACATGACGGTAGGTTTGAAGAGACCTTGCAGTGTGATGAAAGCGGCTTTCCATTGGTCCTCTTCATGCAATATGCCGAGGGAAGGCTTTGTCGCTACTCTGCAGATGTAGCTCACTATGCAGAAACCCGAATGTGGGCCGATGCTACTTGGACAAATGGCGAGCCGACCGTGCTTATAGAGGGCGAGCCCTACTAAGAGCGATGGTACAAAGTACCAAGCTTACTATCACTGCAAATAGTAAGATGAGCAATGAGATGGCTTCCAGATCTGAGCGAGATTGAAGCGAAATGGAACTTTGATAGGGTTTGACTTTACATGGTGAATTGTGTATATCAAGGTTGGGGATTTACATGAAAAGAAGCATCAATATATATAGTACTCGAGGCTTCAGGGCAGGTTAGATATAAATACTAAATATAGGAGGGGAAGATTGGATCTCAGATGGGATCAGGGAGTATAGGAACTACGAGGCTGTGTACAACAGAATACAGCCGAGGAGATGCTGTCCAATGTGAAATACATCAAAAGGTGAAATTGAGAAATGAAACAGAGCCATGGGGCGGTGTTCATCGCCTTGTGCAGCCATGGTGGCGATGTGGTGATCGGACTCTAGAAGACATTACCTTCAGAGTTGGGGGTCAACAGGGCATTTGGGAAATATTCCCCCGTGTCGAAGAGAAGGTTGTCCCATAGGGACAGGGTCAGAATGTCTGTGTTTAAGGAAATTTGGTACCCCTCTTGGTCAATCGTAACATTACCCTCCTCGTATTCCTGAAGTTCCATCTCAGGAACTCCTATCTCCACTGTTCTCCTTGTAGTCGGTGAGGTCCCACCCTGGGTCATAGGCCACGTCATAGTTGGTGCAATGTTGAGGCCCGTGTCCCCTTTCGCCGCAACTGGTACATCGTCAATTGGGGCAATGATATTGTGGATGTCCGGGGCTTGCCAAGTGACAGAAGGGGCAATGGTAGTGGGGGCAATTGCTTTGAACGTGTTCAGTAGAGCCACACTCGAAGCAGCGCATTGGCATGAAGGTGGGTCGAGGTAGAGGATCATGGGTGGAGGAGATGACATCTAGGGTATGGGTATTACCATCCACTGCGTCGGTACCATTTGGGAGCGTGATGGTCGCGGGTTCCACATGGGAAACGGAGGAAGCTGGAGGGCTCCTCATTGTAGTTCACCCCAATAGAGAGGGAGTATGGGTGGTGGTGGTGTGGATGGGCAGGCTGTTGGTGAATACCATGGCGCATTGTCTGCAGACGCATCTGGTGGGTGCGAAAACGGGTGGTAGGGATATAGGGGTGGATTCTCTTCAAGGGGGAGTGCTGGTTCCATTGGGACCCATGTTGGAAGGAGAGGGTGGTCCCATTTTTTCTTGATGAGGGTGACATTGGAGTCAGAGGACGTTGGTCTAGTTCCCTCTATAGGCTCCAGATCAACTCTGTTAGTGCTTCCACCTCCATGGAGATTCTCAGAGGTGGGTGTTGGAATACTTCGGTGGGAGGGAGGATAGCCGGGAGTGGTTTCATTGGCGGAGAGGAATGCATTTCTTTGTTCCTTGGACATGGTCCCAAGGATGGGTTGGATGGCATGTTTGAAGTGATGTCCAGGGAGTAGGGCAACACAGAGGTCAAAGTCTTCGATATAGAGAAGGTCGAGAATATATTCCCGAACCTCGAGGAGTGTGGTGGCGATATTGGAGAGGGCGGTGATCTGTGGGGAATCCTGGACATTCCCTGCGATGAGTTCCCATAAAGGGGAACCTGTCACGCTCCAGGGGGTCCTGGTGACCAGGGATTGAATGCGGGTGTAGGCTCGGAAAAGGAGTATGAGCTGTACAAGGGAGTTGTTGGAGTTGAAGAAGGAGTTTCATTCCACAGCTCTGAGGGCCTCAGCATTCTCGAGAATGGATGCATATAGGAGTCATCAGGTAGGGGGGAGTCTACTGAGGCAACGGGTGAGGAATGCAAAGGACATCTACCACTGGTAGTGATAGGGGCAGCCGTTGATATGACAGAAGCACTGATGCTCGTTGGCATGAGTGGGGATATCTATGTCTGGGTAGCGGACTCGTAGGTGAGCTTGGGTGAGGGGAGTCTGGACACAAGAGATAGTGATTAGGAGTGAAGAGATGTCTTGGGGCATTGGAACTCTGTCAGAGTCAATGCTGTCTTTTATACTCCTAGAGCACTGCCTTGGCATTGCCTAGGTTTGACTCTGCTTCCCAAGTCTGCTCAGAGGCAGTGTATCCCTTCCAGTGTACAAGGTATCACCTTCGTCCCGAGGTTCCCCGATGGTTGATGATGCTGTCCACTTCGTACTCTTCCTCCATTCCAATTAGTTCCAGTGGTGGGCATGTGAAGTTAGGTCCATGTTCCGTGGTTTCCCGATATGGGGAAAGAAGGGATGCGTGGAATACATCATGGATCTTCCACTAGGCTGGTAACTTCAGTCGGTAGGCAACGGAGGACACCACTTGGGTGATTTCAAAGGGACTGGTTCATTTAGGAGATAGTTTTCTGGAGAGGACCTATAGTTTCAGGTTCTTTGCTTCTAGCCAGACCTTGTCTCCTATTTTCCATGGTTTGAAGTGAGAGAATGTTCTCTCCTTCATTCTTTGTTGGGCGATCATATGTGCTGCTTTGGCTTCTTTTCGTGCCTCGTCAAGAGAGGTCATTCTTTGTTCTAGTGCGGGGAGGAAGGTTTTTCCAAGGGGGGGGTAGGATCTTGGTTCATATCCTAGCATAAGGCTGAAGGGGGATTTTTCTGTGATCAAATGTGTGGCAGAGTTATGTGTGAACTCAGCCATGGGTAGTAGGTCTAGCCATTGGTGGGGTTGTCCGTCACAGAAGATCCTTAGGTATGTCTCCAGTTCTTGGTTGTAGCATTCTGTTTCCCCATCCATTTGAGGATGGTAGGCAGTAGATAGTGCTATGTTGTATTGGAGGAGCCTTGCAAGTTCTCAGGCGAATGCGGACGCGAACTGTGGGCCATGGTCTGAGACCAGTTTGTCATGCAATCCGAAGTGTTTGAACATGTGATCGAAGAAAAGACGGGCTATGCCAGCTGCATCTACCATTTTCGAGCAAGGGCCGAGAATTACCCCCTTACTAAGCCCATGGTCGACCACGACCATGACAAAATCAGAGCCATTCATTAAAGGGAGGTTGGTGATGAGATCCACAGAGAGGTTCTGGAATGGACGTGTGCCCTGGAAGGCGAGTGGGGTTACCGGGGGGACTGTTGGATGGGTTTGGACTTTGTTGGCTTGGCAAGTAGCACAGCCGGCGACAAATTTGCGGACGAAGGTAGATAACCTGGGCCACCAGTAGTTCTTTGAAAGGAGGGCTACGGTGCGCAGGTGGCCACCATGTCCTCCTTCGGCAGAATTGTGGGCAGCAAGCACAATGGCCTGCCAAGCTGGTCCTGGAATATACAATCGTCCTTTATATAAAAGTCCGTCATTGAAGGTCCAATCGGTTGTATTAGAATGGGCAAAGAGTGGTTGGTCCTTTTCAATACTCTGGAGAGTGGAGAGGACTAAGGGGTCTGCTGCAGATGAGTCTCCAATTTTCTTTGCCAGTGCCATGTTGATGCAGCATACCCGGTGGTCAAGGACATCGGTTGGTAGGATTTGTACATCTTCGTTGTCTTTGGAAGTGTTGACCTCATCTTGTCAAGATAGGGCGTCGGCAGGTGCCATTTTACTTCCAGGTAGTGCGTTATAAGTGACGTCAAAGTCCTGTAGGAACAGGAGCCATCTGGCCTGTCGTCGTGGCAGCTTTCGCAGTTCTTTGAAGTAGGTGAGGTTTTTGTGATCCGTTAGTACAGTCACGGGATGGGGTGACCCAAGGAGATACTGTTGCCATTCCTCCAACCCCCTTATGACAGCCAGCAGTTCCCTGTCATATATGTCATAGTTTCTCTCGGCCGGAGAGAAAGTCTGTGAGAGATAGCCACAGGGTTGCATATCTCCGTTATCATTGGCCTGCATGAGTACCACTCCAGAGGCGGTTAAGGAGGTGTCGGTCATAAGCATGAATGGTTTGTTGGTGTTGGGGAAGGCCAGGATGGGTTTTCGTGTGAAGGCATCCTGTAGGCTTCAGAATGCTTTTTCTTGTGGTTCGTCCCAGTGCCATGCAGTCTTCTGCTTGGTGAGGTTGAGCAGAGGTCATGCAATGTCCAAGAAGGAGGAGATGAATTTCCGGTAGAAGTTGCAGAAGCCTAGGAAGGACCGTATGTCCTTCACTTTTCCTGGGTGGTGCCATTCCTGAATGGCCCTCAATTTTACTGGATCCATCTGGACCCCATTCTTTCCAACAATCATCCCTAAGTACTCGACTTCCTCAGCAGAGAAGATACACTTCTTGAGTTTGAGGTACATTTCATGCTGGCGGAAGCGTTCTAGGATCTTCCTGGTCCTTTCATCATGGGTTGCTTGATCCGAGAAGTGGATCAGCAAGTCATCCATATAAATTACCAACCATCCTTCCACGATGTAGTCTTCAAAGAGATCGTCCATGAATGCCTGGAAGGTTGCCAGCGAGTTGCATATTCCAAAGAACATTACGTTGGGTTCATAGAGTCCGAATAGGGTGAGAAATGCTGCTTTCCATCAATCTTCTGGCTTTATGAGCACGTTGTTATACCCCCATCTGATGTCGAATTTGGTGAAGATAGAGAATCCCTTCAGTTTATCGATGAGGTCAGAGATGAGGGGGGGGGGGGGGTATGCGTCTTGATTGTATGCTCATTTAGGTATTGATAGTCCTGGCAGGGTCTCAACTTTCCATCCTTTTTCTGGACGAAAAAGGAGGGGGCTGCTTGGGGAGATTTTGATGGAGATATCTTCCCGGTTTTGAGATGTTTATCTATGAATTCTCTGCAGGCTTTTTGTTCTTCAGGGTTCAATGGATAGGCTTAGGCTCATTTGGGCATGAATGTGTCTTTCAGGTCGATGGTGTGATCGTAAGATCTTGATGGTGGTAATTTCGTCGTGGTCTTCTCAGCGAAGACATCCTCGTATTCTTTGAAGGCTGGAGGTAGGGCCACTTCTTTCTTCTGTGCTTGTTGGGCGATTGCTGTAGATAGGGTTGCTCTCCTGATGACAAATTCTGGCACATCCCCATGTGCATTGAAGAACTTTGTCCGTTGTTCGGGCATCCAGTGATGGAAGCTTTCATAGAGTCCGTCTCGTACGTATTCAGCTTCATCATGTTCCAGATACCTCAGTAGGTATTGCTGTTCCAAGATTTCTGGGGGGTCCCCGTGTGTGAACCTGTATGACGACAGTGTAATCATTACCCGTCCGTCTTTCCAATCTATATCAGGGTTAACCACCCTGAGCCATGGAAGTCCCAAAATGACTTTGTCTTTGCCACAATTGAGGATGAAGAGGTCCTGCTGCTCTCACACTCCTCCATAGTCCAACACGATGTTGGTCTTCTATTTGATGGTCCCTGATTGGTTCTGAGTTCCATTTATGTTCCAGGCTCATATCAGTTGATCGAGCTTGTACACTGGCAATCCCATATCTTGTACTGCTTTCCTTGATATAAAGCATCCAGTTGCCCTGCTGTCAATGAGGGCATTTGTTCCAACGATTTTGCCATCCTGCTTCCAGATTGAGAGAGGAATGCGAATAGAATTACTCTTTGATCTAGAAATAAATACAGGGGCTATTGTGAAGGAGGGAAGTGATGTTGGTCCACTCCCTCCCTTTAAAATGTGTCTTTGGGGGTCTAATGAGAGGACATTTACAGACTCCTCCCATTCTTCTGCAACTTCTTCATGTGTCTCCTCCAGTGGGAGCCCTCGCTCATCAAGCCCCATGTCAAAAGCTGCCTTGAGCATTCTGAGAACTGTGTCTTGGCTACTGCTCCTGGACACCTCAATGAGGTACTGGTCCAGCGAGTCCTGTTGTCATGGGATGGGGGATGTGGTGACAACCCTTCTTTGTGCCGCTGGTCTTTTCATGGATCTATACCCGGGGTGTTTTCTTGTAGAACACCCTTGCTCATTGCAGATAAAACATCTCCGTTCTCTCGTTCTCTTGGCTCGTTCAGTAGGGGAGAGAGTGATCCGGTCTACGTCCATTGCATTTGGATCCTTGTGCCTTCCTCCCCCTTCTCCGTATGCCGGTTTCAGTCCTTGTCTCATTGCCTTAATCCTAGCATAGCCGGCGTTGATGGCGGCAGCTTTGGTGTAGATATCTTCCATGGTGAAGTTTGGCTTTGTGAGTATGTCAGACTGGGCGAGTTGCTCCGCGATTTTGTCGTCGACTCCTTGTAAGAACCATTCCAAGAGGGCTTTTTCATCCCGTACTTCTGACCTTATGGCCAGTAGCGAGAACTGGGATACAAATTTGTTGAAGCTTCCTCCGCAGTTTCTTTGTTTGAGGCCGGCAAGTTTTACGTGAGGGTTGTCGGCATTGTTGTATGGGCAGAAGGAGACCATGAAGGCCTGCTTTATCTTGTTGTATGTCTTTTCTGATTCTGGCACTATTTCATCCACCAGCTTGGTAAGCCAAGCTTCTGAGAACCCCTTTCCCTTCCCTTTTGACATCCTATTCAGGAGCATATGCTTCCTGACTTTTACCAGCATGTTGTCGTGGAGGGTTAAGTACCCTTCCATCGCTAAGAGCCATCTCTTAGCATCTTCACTTTCTCTGTTCCATTCTTCAGGTAGTGCTGCTTTGTATTCAACCATATCGTCTTCATCGTCACTTGGTGGGCGATCCGGGTGATCTGCGAATAGATCTATGTTCTCTTGGGGATCTACATTGATCGGTTCCGGTTCTGAGGGTGGCAGAGGGGTGGGATCTTCCGATAGGGTTGCAGATTGAGAGTGGAGACCACTGGGTAAACCTAGAGTTCGAGATGGACAGGGAGATGAACGGTCTCAAGGGTCTTGGTAATGGTAGTCTTGTGGTTCCCGAGACGATCCAATTCTTCGGGAGGAAGATGTGTCTGTTGATTCTGAAGCATGTGTTGGTGTGGCCTCTTCTTCTTCTAAGGACTGAGGATCTTGTCCAAAGAGGGCGGAGAGGTTGATTCGTCGAATGGTGGTAAGAAAGTGTCTACACCAGTAGACCCGATGGTTGTCATAGGCTTGGTAGCACTAAGGGGCCAATAACCTTGATATTTTGTTATGCTTCCTGCATAACCGTTGACATGTGACCGTGTAATCCTTCTTGATCTACAACCGGCACCTTCCCAGTTCCCCAATTGCGTGGTCTGGAGGGCATCGACTCTGATATGCCGAGGAAAGGCTTTGTTGCTACTCCGCAGATGTAGCTCACCATGCAGAAACCCAAACATGGGCTGATGCTACTTGGACAAATGGCGAGCCGACATGCTTATAGAGGGTGAGCCCTACTAAGAGTGATGGTACAAAGTACCAAGCTTACTATCACTGCAAATAGTAAGATGAGCGATGAGATGGCTTCCAGATCTGAGTGAGATCGAAGCAAAATGGAACTTTGATAGGATTTGACTTTACATGGTGAATTGTGTATATCAAGGTTGGGGATTTACATGAAAAGAAGCATCGATATATATAGTACTCGAGGCTTCAGGGCAGGTTAGATATAAATACTAAATATAGGAGGGGAAGATCAGATCTCAGATGGGATCAGGGAGTATAGGAACTATGAGGCTGTGTACGACAGAATACAGCCGAGGAGATGCTGTCCAATGTGAAATACATCGAAAGGTGAAATTGAGAAATGAAACAGAGCCATGGGGCGGTGTTCATCACCTTGCGCAGCCATGATGGCGATGTGGTGATTGGACTCTAGAAGGCATCGCCTTCAGAGTTGGGGGTCAATGGGGCATTTGGAAAATATTCCCCTGTGTCGAAGAGAAGGTTGTGTTACAGTTGACCAGGGGGATACCTCTTTTTCCCTCCCAATGGACATCCCTTCCATCTCTCTGTGGGATGATCTGCTATACGATGCGGGGGACTACTTTCACGACACCCCTTTGACCCCCAATGACGAAGGCAATGCCTTCTGAACTCCGACCCATCTACACCGCCAACAAGGGTGCGCAACGGTGGTGGACACTGGATTCTGGCTATGTTTCATTTCTTTCATTTCATATTATAACATTTCACATTGGACAGCATCTTCTTGGCAGTGCTCTCTCGCACACTGCCTCGTAGTTCCTATATCCCCCGATTCCATCTGAGATCCGATCTCCATTTCCTATTTAGTATTTATAACCAAGCCTACCCTAAAGGTCCTGAGTACTATATATAGGGACACTTCTTTCATGTAAACCCCTAACCTTGATATACACAATTCACCGTGTAAAGTCAATTCACTATCAAAGTTCTGCCTCGCTTCAATCTCATCTAGATCTGGAAGCCATCTCTTCGTTACTCTTGCTATTTGCAGTAATAGCAAGTGCGGTACTTTGTACCCTCGCTCTTAGCAGGGCTCCCCCTCTCTGAGCACGGTCGGCTCGCCGTTTGTCCAAGTAGTGCCAGTCCACGTTCGGGCTTCTGCACAGTGAGCTACACCTGCAGGGTAGCGACAAAGCCTTCCCTTGGCATATTGGAGTCGACGCCCTCCGGACCAAGATCTAATCAGGGAACTGGAAAGGTGGCTGGTTGTAGTTCAATAAGGAATACACAGTCATGTGTCACGGATTACGCAGGTCGCGTAACAGGTTGTCCCATAGGAACGGGGTTGGAATGTCTGCGTTTAAGGAAATTTGGTACCCCCCTTGGTCAATCATAACAATGAGAAGGGAAATAAGACATAGAAGAAAAAGAACAGAATGTGAAGAGAAGAGGATCACATGTCATTATGAGAGAAATGACAAAGGAGGTAAAAAGTCCAGTTAAAGATGCAGAAGAAGAAGAGTGTTCATATTCACTAGAAGGATGAAGCTGACATTGGAAGTAATAGTCTGTCTCCACATATACATGGAAGAGAAGTAAGAGAAGTGAAGAATACATGAATAAAAGAGGAAAATTGTAATATTATCCCCACTATACAATTGAATCTTAGATTCAATAAGAATCTCTTGGTCTACAAAGGAGTTAAGTGGTAGAGGTAGATGGTCCTCTATAGATAGCTGTTGCCTGCAAAGGGAAAAGACATTCAAAAGGACAGTCACTAATGATGTGTCTTGACATAGAACAAACCCCACAGTTGCAGTGGGGGCAGGTATGATCAAAGTGTCTCTAGTTGTGACAGTAGTCACATCAGAGAGTAAGACATTGGGTGGCCTGGGGCAGTTGTGCAGCAATGGGAACAAGTGTATTCCAGGCAGTCCTCTCAATAGTAACCATTGCAGTGACACTGAAAGCAAGTAGTGTCAGGTATGGCTAGGGGGGATATGCAAATGGTCAGGATGAGGGAGAGTGTGAAAGGGGGAGGAGAGGATGTGATTGCTGTTGTCAAGAGTAAAGACTTGGTGTTGGTCAGTGGGAATAGGAATGGTTTGCTTGTAAGAGTCATCAGAGTCAGAGTTGGACTTGACAGCTGTGGAGGTCTCAGATGGAGATGGAGAAGAGAGTCTGGTCACAAGGGAAGGAGGAGGTACAGGCAAGGAGTTTTGACGAGGAGAATGGAGGAGAAATTGTTCAACTTGTTCTATATAAGCCTCATGCTGATTCTAGAGTAAAGAAAGGTAGATGCAATGAAAGATAGGGTATATTACAGCAGGAGGAAGGATTTCAATGAAAGTGGTAAATCCACGGGTATAAAGAATGATCAGGACTCAGCTTGAAAGAGTTTCAAGGGCAAAGCATAAGGGGAACTTGTTAGTCCTGGTGGCATGGAGAAGTTGTACTTGGGAGATAAAATTCCATGAAATAAGTGGATGAGTTCATGGGTGATGGTGTCTATATGATAAAGAGAATCTTCTTCAAGGACAAGAAGAAGATGGGAGGTGTCTATGATGGCAGCATAGAGGAGGTGGGCAGTATTCATGAGAAGAAACATGGAATATACATGGCAAGAGTGAGGAGGAGATCCCAGGGTGGCCAGAGAGAAGAAGGCAGTGGTGGAGGTAAGGAAGGACATGTTGCAAGGAAAGGTAGTTTTTTTGTTTGTGAGATACTCATAAAAAGACCATCAAGCAAACGAAATTCTACCATATCAGAGGTTGTGTTGTTATTTATAGAAAGATAGGATTGAGGTGGAGTGTCAGAGGTTGGATTCAGGTTCCCAGGTGTTTTTAGTAGAGGAGTACCCTTTCCAAGAGGTTGGGTACAATCTTCAGGCTTTGGATCCCTTGTGGGATAGTATGGCCTTGACTTTATATTCTTAGTTATCTATGATGTCTAGAGGGGTTTGGAGAAGGAGGGTCCATATATGTCAGTGGAGTGATAGGAAGATAAAAGGGAGGCATGGAAGATGTGGTATATTTTCCAGGTACAAGGAAGTTGGAATTGGTAGATGAGGAGAGATAAGACTCTGGTGATCTCAAATAGGCCTATTCATTTGGGGACGAGTTTCTGAGAGAGATAGCATAGGCAGAGATGAGTCGCTTCTAGCCATACCTTGTCTTCTGCTTTCCAGAGGGTGAATCAGTAGAATAACTCAGAGGTCATGAGTTTCCTAGCAAATTCATGAGCAGCTTGGGCTTCTTTCTGGATTTTGTCTAAGGAGGAGAGTCTGTTTTCAAGGGCAAGGAGAAAGGTTTTGCTGAGGCTGGATAGGAGTGGGGTTCATAATCATAAAGGAGAGAGAATGGAGATTTCTTAGTCAAACTATGTGATGTGGAATTATGATGAAATTCAGCTGCAGATAAGGATTGCATCCAGGATGATGAGTTGTTGGTTCAGAATATGTGAAGATAAGTTTCAAGTTCCTGATTGGTTCATTTGATTTGCCTGTTGGTTTGGGGATGATATGCAGTGGAGAGTTGTACATATTTCAGAAGGCAAGCAAGTTCTTTAGTGAAGGTGGAGGTGAATTGTGGGCCTTAGATGGAGATAAGGGTGTTATGGAGAATGAAGCATTTGAAACAATTGTCGAAGAATATCTGGACTATTCTCGTGGCATTAATTGTTTTGGAATAGGGAGTGAGAATTACCCCCTTCATAAGGCCATGATCTACTATGACCACAATAGAATTATGACCAGAGAATGGGGAAAGATCAGTGATGAGGTCAACAAAGAGTTGTTTAAATGGGAGTGAGTGTGCTGAGGAAATAGAAGTAAGGGGTGGGGCAGTGGGATGGGTGTTTACTTTATTCTACTGGCAGATGGTGCAGCCATTGATGAAGTTTTTGACAAAAGAGGAGAGGCTGGGCCACCAATAGTCACATTTAAGGGTAGATTTTGTGTGGAAGATACCCATGTGGCCTGAGAGGGATGAGGAATGAATGGCATGAAGCAAGGCTGACTGGGAGGAGGGGAATGAACATATGCCCTTTGAAGTAGAGGTTGCCATTGTCAAAGTTTCAGTTAGCAAGGGTTGCATGTGAGAAGAGGGGCATGTCTTTTTTAATGGCAGAGAGGACCTGAAAAACAAAAGGGTCAGAAAAAGTGGAGTGAGTGATGGAAGTGGATAGGGTAAGGTCAAGAGCATTAACAATGATGGGGTTGGGGGCAATTGTGGCATCATGATTGTCAAGGGTGGTATCAAGGGGTGTCTTTGTGAGAGAGGGTGTTGGCTGGACCCATAGGAGTTCCAGGAGTGACAACCCATTCAATGTTGAAGTCTTGGAGGAATAGGGCCTAGCAAGCCTAGTGGTGAGATAGTTTATGAGGGTCTTTAATATAGGATAGGTTTTGTGATTGGTAATGATGAAGACTGAGAAGGGGCTGCCTTGGAGGTGCTTCCATTCAGTGAGAGCAAGGATGACAGCAAGAAGTTCATGGTCATAGATATCATAGTTGTGTTCAGCAAGGGAGAAAGTCTTGGAGAAGTACATGCAAGGGTGTAAGTCACCATTTGCATCTCTCTACATGAGGACAGTGCTGGCTTTAAGAAGGGAGGCATCAGTCATGAGGGAGAATGGTTGTGAGGTGTCAGGGATGGAGAGTACTGGGGTGGAGGAGAATATCTGGTGGAGGTAATTAAAGACATGTTGCTAAACTGGGCTCCAGGTCCAGGACTTGTCCTTCTTGGTGGGGAAGGTGAGCAGGTTGATGATGTTGGAGTAATTGGGAATGAACTTCTGATAGAAGTTGGCAAAACTGAGGAAAGAGCAAATGCTTTTGATCAAGGTGGGGGCTTTCCAATTGTTGATGGCAGAGAGTTTGGTAGGATCCATGCAAATTTGGCCATTGCCACTGATAAGGCTGAGGTATTCCATGCTGGGTGTTACGTGACCTGCGTAATGGTTGACACGTGACTGTGTAATCCTTCTTGATCTACAACCGGCACCTTCCCAGTTCCCCAATTGTGTGGTCCAGAGGGCGTCGACTCCGATATGCTGAGGGAAGGCTTTGTCGCTACTCCACAGATGTAGCTCACTGTACAGAAACCCAAATGTGGGCCGATGCTTCTTGGACAAATGGCGAGCCAACCATGCTTATAGAGGGCGAGCCCTGCTAAGAGCGATGGTATAAAGTACCAAGCTTACTATCACTGCAAATAGCAAGACAAGTGAAGAGATGGCTTCCAGATCTGAGCGAGATCGAAGTGAAAGGGAACTTTGATAGAGTTTGACTTTTACACAGTGAATTGTGTATATCAAGGTTAAGGATTTACATGAAAGAAGCGTCAATATATATAGTACTCGAAGCTTCAGGGCAGGCTTAGATATAAATACTAAATAGGGGACGAGATTAGATCTTTAGATGGAATCGGAGAGTATAGGAATTACGAGGCTGTGTGCGAGAGAACACAGCTGAGGAGATGCTGTCCGATGTGAAATATGACAAAAGGTGAAATTGGGAAATGAAGCAGAGCCATGGGGCAGTGTTCATCGCCTTGTACTGCCTTGGTGGCGATGTGGGTGATCAGAGTTTAGAAGGCATCGCCTTCAGAGTTGGGGGTCAATGGGGCATTTGGGAAGTATTCCCCCATGTTGAAGAAAAGGTCGTCCCACAGGGATGGGTTTGAAATGTCTGTGTTTAAGGAAATTTGGTACCCCCCTTGGTCAATCGTAACACTAGGGGTGTCAAAGGAGCATTTGGAGATTTTGACAAAGAGACCATTTTTGCAAAGTTGTTGGAGGACTTGGCATGTTTGTTCAGGTGTAGTTTCAGAGTCTCTTTGATAGGGAGGCCAAGGTTGTCCATGTAGATCTTAAGCCAGCATTCCATGATCATGTTAGCAAAGATGTAATTCATAAAGGCTTGGAAGGTGCTGGATGCATTATAGAAACTGAAGAACATGACCATGGGCTTGAAGAGTCTGAGGGGGATGATGAAAGCAGCCTTCAATTGGTCACCTCATGAATGTGTTTGTTATTGTAGCCTGATTGGATGTCGAATTTTGTGAAATATACGAACTTTTTCATGCTGTTGACCAGTTCAGAGATAAGGGGTAGGGGATAGGTATTGCATATGGTATGAGTGTTGAGGTATCAGTAGTCCTGGCAAAGTGGAAGGGATCCATCCTTTTTGGGGATGAAGAAGAATGGGGATGCCTAGAGTGATTTTGATGGGATAATGCAATCAATTTTTGGATGTTCTTCCATGAAGTTTTTATAGGTTTCTTTTTCCATAGGGTT
>JBBPNO010000511.1:0-20995 GCA_038090915.1 Boletus eberwhitei
TTTAGTTACAGGAAAATCCCCCTTCAGTCTTATGCTAGGATACGAACCACGATCCTACCCCCCCCCCTCAGAAAGACCTTCCTCCCCATACTAGAACAAAGGATGACCTCTCTTGACAAAGCACGAAAAAAAGCTGAAGCAGCACACATGATCACCCAACAAAGAATGAAGGAGAGAACATTCTTTTGCTTCAAACCATGGAAAGTTGAAGAAAAAGTCTGGCTGAAAGCCAAAAACTTAAAACTACAGGTCCCTTCCAGAAAACTATCTCCCAAAAGAAGTGGACCTTTCGAAATCACCCAAGTGGTGTTTTCTGTTGCCTACTGACTGAAGTTGCTGGCCCAATGGAAGATCCATGATGTATTCCACACAACCCTACTCTTTCCATATCGGAAAACCACAGAACATGGATCTAACTTCACATGCCCACCACCGGAACTAGTCGGAACAAAGGAAGAATATGAAGTGGACAGCATCATCAACCATTGGGGAACCTTGGAATGAAGGTGATACCTTGTGCACTGGAAGGGATACACTGCCTCTGAGCGGACTTGGGAAGCAGAGTCCAACTTAAGCAATGCCAAGGCAGTGCTCCTGGAGTATAAAAGATGGCATTGACTCTGACTGAGTTCCAATGCCCCAAGATATCTCTTCACTTCTGATCACCATCTCCTGCGTCCAGACTGCCCTTACCCAAGCTCGCCTACAAGTCTGCTATCCTGACTTAGATATTCCTATCCATGCCAATGAACACCAATGTTTCTGTCACATCAATGGTTATCTCTATCACTATCAGTGATAGATGTCATTTTCCTTCCTCACACGCCAACTAAACAGACTCCCCCCTACCTCCCATCGCCTGCTTTATGTGTCCCTTCTCGAAAACACCGAGGCCCTCAGAGCCTTGGAATGTAACTTCTTTTTCAACTCCAACAACTTCCTCGTACAGCTCATACACCTATTCTGGGCATACACCTGCATTCAATCCCTGGTCATCAGGACCCCCTGGGGCACATCAGGTTCCCCTCTATGGGAACTCATCATGGGAAACGCCTGAGACTCCCCACAGGTCACCACCCTCTCCAATATCGCCACCACCCTCCTCGAAGTTCGGGAATATATTCTTGACATTCTCTATATCGAAAGCTTTGACCTCTATGTTGCCCTTCTCCCTGGACACCACTTTGAACATGCCATTCAATCCATCCTCAGGACTATGTCCAAGGAACAAAGAAATGCTTTCCTCTCCTCAGATGTATCCACCCCAGGATACCTCCATTCTTGCCACAACACCCCAATGATCCCCATTGAGGATCTCAACAGAAGTAGAGGCCCTGACCGAGCTCATCCAAACACTACAAAAAGAGCTTGACCGACGTCCACAGACTCCAATGCCATCCTTGTCAATGGTGTTATAATATGAACATTTTCAAAACTTTTACGCTTTATTTCTTCACTTATAAAATCACATGACCACAGCACGTGATCGTGAGAACACTTATGTAATCAGTCACATGACAAAGTCTAGAACCTAATCATGTGACCCACCTCATGTTATTAATCTCCATTCATTCTCACATTTCATCAATTCCCATATTCATTTCCATCTTGTCATTCTCACGAACGCTTCTTTTATATATCCACTTACAGTAAATAGTTACACGCACAGCTTGGTCCATGCTCATTTCTGTAACATATAAAAGCTAGGTACTTTGATGACTGGTACCCCAGTCGAATCCACTTTGTTGACCAGCTATAGTTATTGCCTCAGTCTTTGATCGTTGTAGGCTGCTGTTCTTCAGACGAGACCCACACACTCTACTCCCAATGAGCCAGGCTACATGTAACCTGCAAGACATCACCGAGCCTTGTGGATATTTGTTGTTGAGGACGACAAGTATCATAACACTTGGATTTGACTATCATACACAACACTCGGACCCCAGAGCCAAGAGGATTTCTCAAGTCTTCACCACTTGACGGTGATGGGTATAGCACCCACCAAAACGCTAGTCTATACGCTCGTCCAGCATCCTAAGTAAGGATAAAGTTGCTATCGGACATAGTGCACTAGCCCCACTTCTACTCTGGTTGCCGAAGGTAGCGTACGTTGGTTCTATGATAGTGAACCCAGGTTCTTGTGATTACCTGTGACATCACAAATAGTATGATATCGAGAGTCATCATGCCTCTCTCTCGAGTGTACATCTCCAATGTTCACGGAAAAGGAATAAAGAGTTTTTGTCCCAGGTCGCTGCGGTCACCAGGACAGATCTGAGCCCTCTGTGGTCAGCAAGATCAAGGTTGTAGGAACCCCAGAACGCATTTGGAAGATAGTGCGTAGTCAGGTTCTCAAAGAAGACAAGCCTGGTTTTTGATGCCAGCAAGAAAGAAGTACCAAGTTTGAGTTGACAGAGTTCGCACTTATCATTACCCCTTCGCATTCGCCGTCTGTGGCATTCATTATTTCTGTTGCTATCTACGCCCCCACTTCATCCTCAAACCCGTAATAAAATATGTTGGTGGACCTGGATGACCTCGTCGCCAAACTCGCCCACTTAACTGTCGACAAAGAAAAGAACAATGTAATAAAAAAGATCGCCGATTCCGGTAACTGGAAAGGCGATAGAGCCACCTTTCATGCATGGTGGATAAAGTTGCACCTCTGGGTCGATGCGCAGACCTGGAGAACAGACAAACTTCGAGCAGTAGCTGTCCTCTCACGGCTCGAAGACAAGGCCAAGGATTTTGCGCAAATAACTCTCGAAAAATATTTTGATGAAGAAACAGAGGACCTCTTCAACGAGAACGGCACTCGTATCGGAAGGAAAGGTGATTCCACATGGCCGTCCTGGTTGGCTCTCCAGTTAGAAATAAAGAGCTACTTTTGGATCGATGTGCTGGCGCATGAATCCTCAAGGAAGTTAGAAGGGTTAAGACAGAATGGGCACCCCATAGACCTGTTCGTTCAGAAGTTCAAGCTTCTGAAAAAGGAAAGTGGTATTGAGGACTACCACACAGTAACGCTCCTCAAAAAGGCCGTAGACTTTCGGGTTTACAAAAAAGCAATTATGAACCCCTGGGTCGATCTAGAAGACTGCCGGGACTTAAAAAGTGAATACCAGAGGGTCGGAAGACTCTTTGAACAGATGATGGTCGAGCAAGGCCCACCATCCAGAAATCTCCTACCAAGGCAAAGTCCTCGCTACCCCCCTCCCTCCGGACCTCCGCGTCCACAATTCACTGCCTATGGCACTCAACCTGGGCGAGGTGCACCCATGGAGATCGGTGCTCAACAAGCATCAAATCTCTTGCAATTTTCCAATCCACGTCCTGACAACAGGACATGTTACCTCTGCGGGCTTCCAGGCCATATTAAACCTGATTGCCCAAAGAACCCCTATCGTCACCAAACACACCCCGCCCAGCAATGCCAATTTGTCTGGGACTACAATTCCGGCACCTATGTGCCAACCACAGAATACGAGTATGCGGCATATCCTCAGGCACAGGTCGCCTAGCACTACTCGGAGCGACTGCTCCCCACTCCCCCAGCAGCTGCACCGGCTCCACAAGCAGCACAGAGAGCTTTCGTTTCGGAAGAGGCGGAGGCTTTCTACAGGGACAAATTTGAGGCCGAGGCCAGGCACAGGGCCGCTGAGGCTTTAAAAGGACAGAGTGCTTGAACGACAAGGGTGTTCAGGTACAAGAACTTTATGTAGATTGTACGGACAATGATTTTCCTCTTTCTGATCTTTTTTCTGTACTTCGTAATATATGTCCAAACTCTGTTAGAGCATCTCAATTGAGCATGGTGTCAGAGTCTAAATATAACATGCTTAATTCTCTAAATAAACAACAAAAAATATCGACTATTTATAAACCCCTCGAGGTCACTATGCATCGCGCAATGACATTGTCATTCGGTGGAGAGTTCTCACTTGAGACCGTCATACATTGCCAGCAGAACGGCCAGTGGCTCTGCTACAAGTTCAAATCTCTCTTGGACTCAGGAGCATCCCACACTTTTATTGATTCAGACTACATACAATGTCACGGAATACCTTATTTTAAACTGCAAAACCCGATAACGGTACATAACACAGATGGCTCTAAAGGAGCTATTGGACAAGTCCAACACGCCATAACCTTAATCATGGAAATAGCAGGACACTATGAAACCTTGGACGCTTATATTTCTAAACTGGGAACCCATCGGATGATTATAGGATATGATTGGCTTTACTGCCATAATCCTAACATCGATTGGACAAACCAGACTATAGACTTTCCTCACTGCACTCAGTACTGTAAAATTATGGGACTCAGACCAGTTACGAACTTACGTACTATAGAAGAAGGACTAAAGGAGAAAATACCCGAGACTTACCATGAATTTCTAGATGTCTTCTCTGAACAAGAATCCACTAGGGTGCCGTTGAGGAAGCCATGGGATCATGCAGTTGATCTCAAAGAAGATTTCATACTCAAGAAAGGACAAGTCATCCCCCTCTCGGATACCGAAATGGAAGAAGTTCGCACATTCATGGACAAGGAACTTAAAAAAAGGTATATTAAACCATCTAAATCTCCACAGACTTCTCCTGTTTTCTTTATTCCTAAAAAAGATGGCAAGAAAAGAATGGTCATTGACTACCGATATTTAAACGAGGGTACTATCAAGAATTTCTATCCTCTACCCCTGATTCCACAGTTGATCGATCAGCTGAAAAATGCTGATAGATTCACGACCCTCAACTTACATTGGGGTTATAATAATGTGCGAATAAAGGAAGGAGACGAATGGAAAGGTGCCTTCGTCACATCCATCAGGGCATACGAGCCAACTGTAATGTATTTTGGAATGACTAATTCACCACCAACATTCCAACAGATAATGAACAACATATTTAATGACATGTATGTGGTTGTAATTATTTACATCGACGATTGTATGATATTTACATCAGGGAAAATGGACAAGGAACACGAAGAGGTAGTAAAAGAGGTCCTTTGCTGCTTACACGAGAATGACCTTTATGTAAAACCTGAAAAGTGTTTCTTCTTGAAGGACAAAGTAGATTTTCTCGGTATGGTAGTATTTAAAGAGGGGATCGAGATGCAAAAAGGAAAAGTAGCAGGTGTTATGGATTGGCTGGTACCAACACGCCTCAAACAACTCCAAGGCTTCCTCGGTCTCTGTAATTATTACAGGCAATTCATAGAAGGTTTCGCTAATATCACATGCCCCCTGAACGACCTTACCAAGAAGGATGCTCCGTTCACGTGGGGATCTGATCAACAAATAGCATTTGATATGCTTAAAAAGAAATTCACAACGGCGCCTTTACTTGCATATCCAAACAGGGAACAAGAAGTACGTGTAGAAACCGATGCCTTGGACATAGCAACGGGAGCTGTGCTCTCTACTTTATGCAACAATGGTAATTGGAGGCCTGTAGCTTTCATTTCATATTCCTTTGACAGCGCAGAATGCAACTATCCTATATACGATAAAGAACTATTAGCTGTCATTCGAGCACTTGAAGAATGGCGACACTATTTAATTGGTCACGAAAGGTTTGAAATCTGGACTGACCATAAAAACCTAGAATACTGGAAGAAACCACAAACTCTGAGCAGTCGACAAGCGCGCTGGCACGCACTCCTTCAACAATTTAATTATATCTTTGTTTATAAACCAGGATCAACCAATGGTTGTGCAGACGCTTTATCTCGCCAACCGGATCATGAAGACGCAGTCCCGGATCATAATACGAACATTATGGTCCTTCCTCCTTCTGTTTTTATTAATTCCGTCGCTTTATCTTCAGACTTCATGATGGAGTTAGAAAATATTTCTAAATCTATGAACATCGACGCTATTGATGATTTTTCTTTCGATTATAATATGAATATTTTCAAAAATCCCAAAAACAAAGTTTTTGTTCCAGACTCTTTATGTACACACCTCATAACTTTATGTCATGATTTGCCTATAGCAGGACATGGCAGACATTCCAAAACAATACACACACTCACTTGTTACTTCTCGTGGCCTGGAGTCACAAAGGACATAAAAAATTACATAAACAGCTCCAAGTGTGTACCCTCACGAAGGGTAAGCAAAAGGCACCAGCAGGCAAAATCATGCCCCTTCCCACTGCAAAGCATCCATGGGAAGATCTATCTATAGATTTCATCACGGGCTTACCCAAATCTCATTCCTTTACAGCTATCTGCGTAATCGTAGATCGATTTTCCAAAGAAGTCATTTTTATTCCAACTTACGATACTTGCTCTTCTTCGGACTTAGCAAAGATATTTAAAAACAATGTTTGGTGCATCCATGGACTTTCCACTACTATAGTTTCCAATAGAGGACCTCAATTCATGTCTGTGTTTACCAAAGAGCTTTGTAAGCTACTAGGCATTATGCAAAAGATTTCCATGGCTTATCACCCACAAACTGATGGCCAAATAGAGTGCGTTAATCAAGATCTAGAACAATATCTCTGCACATACTGTGGAAAGAAGCAACACGAATGGTCCAACTGGCTTAAAATGGCTCAATTCTCCCATAACAACACCATCACCACAGCCACTGGAGAAATCCCTTTTAACGTCACAAGAAACTATGCTCCACACATGAGTTTCGAAGGGAAACTATTTGGCTTCACAGGAGAAATGAGTCGAGCCCACAAGGAAATAGAGGAAGCGTTAAAAGAGACGAGAGAAAAGATGATTAAATCATCAGAAAAGAAGCGGTCAGATGCCCCTATCTATTCTGTCGGTCAGCAGGTCTGGCTTTCTACCAACAAGCTTAATCTCCCTTATATGGCGAAGAAACTCACTCAAAAATGGATTGGACCATACCACATCACTCATGTCCTTCCTAACGCCATAATTCTAAACCTTCCAAAAACCGTCCACATTCATCCCACAGTTAACGTATCTCGCGTCAAACCCTATACAGAAACACTCCCAGGACAACCTGTGGTTCGTCCAGACGCAATAGAGATTGATCAGGAAGGTGAAGAGCAATTTGAAATCGAGTATGTTGCGGCTTCTAGAATGAGGAACCAGAAATTAGAGTACCTGGTACATTGGGCTAGATATAACAAAACAGATCGTACCTGGGAATCTGCCAACATTATCAATACCACTCTGGAAGCAGTCGCAGAATTCCATAAAAAGAATTCCTCCGCACCCAGAAAACTCTGAGGTCTCACTACATCCGCTTTCCAATCATTATTCTCTCCTTTCGAAAACTACACTACCACCGAACCAACAACGACTCGCCTGGAATTCGAGTCTTAAGGAGGGGATAGTGTTATAATATGAACATTTTCAAAACTTTTACACTTTATTTCTTCACTTATAAAATCACATGACCACAGCACGTGATCGTGAGAACACTTATGTAATCAGTCACATGACAAAGTCTAGAACCTAATCACGTGACCCACCTCATGTTATTAATCTCCGTTCATTCTCACATTTCATCAATTTTCACATTCATTTCCATCTTGTCATTCTCACGAACGCTTCTTTTATATATCCACTTACAGTAAATAGTTACATGCACAGCTTGGTCCGTGCTCATTCCTGTAACACACAAAAGCCAGGCACTTTGATGACTGGTACCCCAGTCAAATCCACTTTGTTGACCAGCTATAGTTATTGCCTCGGTCTCTGATCGTTGTAGGCTGCTGTTCTTCAGACGAGACCCACACACTCTACTCCCATTGAGCCAGGCTACGTGTAATCTGCAAGACATCACCGAGCCTTGTGGATATTTGTTGTTGAGGACGACGAGTATCATAACAAATGGGGCCACCACTCCTCCCTGACAACAATCCACTCCCATATCTCCCCCAGCCATTTCTGAACCCACCAGACACATCTGCAGACAGTGCGCCATGATTTTCACCAACAGCCTGCCCATCCGTGCCACCTCCACCCATACTCCCTCTCCACTGGGACATACTACAATGAGGAGCCCTCCTCCTTCCTCCATTCCCCTTGTGGGATCCACGTCCACCACTCTTCCAAACAATGCTGACACAGTAGATGGTAATACCCATTCCCTGGACATCTCCTCCTCCTCCCATGACCCTGCACCTCGACCCGCCAGTGTGCCAATGTGTTGTTTCAAATGTGGCTCCATCAAGCATGTATGCAGCAACTGCCCCCACTACTGTTGCCCCTTCTGTCACATGGCAGCCGGACATCTGTAGTATCACTGTCCAGAATGACACTGCACTAGTTGTGGAGAGTGAGGCCACGGCCCCCAATATTGCACCAACGATGACCTGGCCTACGATCCCGGCTGGGATCTCACCAACTATGTGGAGAACAATGGAGATAGGAGTTCTTGAGATGGAACTTCAGGCATATACAGAGGGTAATATTATGATCAACCAGGGGGATACCTATTTTTTCCTTGACACAAACATTCCCTCTATCTCTCTGTGGGATGACCTCTTGTATGACACAGGGGACTATTTCCACAATACCCCCCTTGACCCCCAACACTGAAGGCAATGCCTTCTAATCTCTGACCATCAACACTGCCATCAAGGCAGCGCAAGGCAGTGGACACTGTACTTAGGCAATGCTTCATTTCCCCATTTTCATATTCTGTTGTATTTCATATGGACAGCCTTTTCTCGGCTATGTTCTCTCACACATAGCCTCATAGTCCAATTTCCCTGATCTGATCTGACACCACATCTCGATCAGCCTGATTAGTAGTTATATTTAAACCTGCCCTAAAGCCTTCTTGCACTATAAATAGCGATACTTCTCTCATGTAATTTTCCAACCTTGATATACACAATTCACCATGTAAAGTCAAATCCTATCAAAGTTCCACCTCACTTCAATCTCGCTCAGACCTGGAAGCCATCTCTTTACTCATCTTACTATTGCAGTAATAGTAAGCTTGGTACTTTGTACCATCGCTCTTAGTAGGGCTCGCCCTCTATAAGCATGGTCGGCTTGCTGTTTGTCCAAGAAGCATTGGCCCACATTGGATTTCTGCACAGTGAGCTACATCTGCGGAGTAGTGACAAAGCCTTTCCTCAGCATATCAGAGTCGATGCCCTCTGGACCACGTAATTGGAAAACTGGGAAGGTGCCGGAGTAGGTCAAGAAGGATTATATGGTCACGTGTCAACCATTATGCAGGTCACATAACAACCACCAACAAATAGTCGTTTTATCCCTTGAGGGCCCCCACAATACCCTATGCAATCTACACCCTGCTATCCTCCACCTCCCTCCACGCCACGACCACAATTTATGGCATATGGAACACAACCAGGCTGAGGAGCCCCAATGGAAATTGGTGTCCAGCAGGCTGGACCCTCAGCTCTCTGTCTGAACAATAGGACATGCTACTTATGTGGTTTACCTGGCCACATCAAGCCTGACTGTCCAAAAAACCTGTACCATTGGCAATCATGCCCCTCCCAACAATGACAACAGTATGTTTGGAACTATAACCAAGGGGCATATGTTCCAATGGCAGAAAATGAATATGCTGACTACTCACAACAGGTGCAGGTCGCCCAACATTACCCAGGTCATCCCCTTCCAATTCCCCTGGCAGCTATGCTGGTACTGCAAGCAGCACAAAGGACCTTTATCTCAGAAGAGGCCGAAGCATTTTATCGGGACAAGTTCAAGGCCGAAGCAAAGCACTGAGCAGCTGAGGCTTTAAAAGGACAGAGCACATGAATAACGAGGATACTGACATGTACGAACATTTAGTTGACTGTACAGACAACGATTTTCCTTTATGTACTTTTTCTTCTATACTACGTAGTTTGGGTTCAAACTCTGTAAGGGCGTCTCAATTGAGCACAGCACCAGAGTATAATAATAGTGTGCTTAATTCCCTTATAAAACAACAAAAATTATCTTCTATATATAAATCCCTCAATTCGAAGGTCACAATGCACCATGCAATGACATTGTCATTCGGTGAAGAGTTCTCACTTGAGACTGTCATATGTTGCCAGCAAAATGGCCAGTGGCTCTGCTATCAGTTCAAAGCTCTCTTGGACTCTGGAGCATTCCACACCTTTATAGACTATGACTATGTACAACGTCACAGAATTCCCTTTTTTAAACTGCAAAACCCAATACCGGTACATAATGCTGATGGATCAGAAGGTGCTATAGGCCAGATCCAGAATGCAGTAACCCTTATTGTGGAAATAGCAGGACACTATGAAGTACTAGACAATTATATTTCTAAACTGGGAACCCATCATATGATTATAGGATATGATTGGCTCTATCACCATAATCCTAACATCAATTGGACGAACCAGACGATAGACTTTCCTCAATGCACTCAGTATTGTAAAATTATGGGACTTGGACCTTTACCTACCACTACAAACATTCATATTATAGAAGAAGGATTAGAGAAGGAGATACCCAAAGCTTACCACGAGTTTCTAGATGTCTTCTCTGAACAGGAGTCTACAAGAATGCCAACAAGAAAGCCTTGGAATCATGCCATAGGTCTCAAGCCAGATTTTGTACCAAAGAAAGGAAGAGTCATTCCACTATCAGATGTGGAAATGGATGAAGTCCACACATTCATAGACAAAGAACTCAAAAAAAGGTATATTAAACCTTTTAAATTCCCACAGATGTCACCCGTTTTCTTTATTCCCAAAAAAAATGGCAAGAAAAGAATGGTCATCGACTATCGATATTTAAACAAGGGTACCATCAAGAATTCCTATCCTCTACCCCTAATTCCACAGTTGATTGATCGGCTGAAAAATGCTGATAAATTCATGACCCTTGACTTATGTTGGGGTTATAATAATGTGCAAATAAAAGAAGGAGATGAATAGAAAGGTGCCTTCGTCACACCAATCGGGGCATACGAGCCCACCGTAATGTATTTTGGAATGACCAACTCACCCCCTACATTCCAACAGATGATGAATGACATATTTAACGATATGTACGTGATCGTAATAATCTATATCGACGACTGCATGATATTTACCTCAAACAAAACAGACAAAGAACATGAAGAGGTAGTAAAAGAGGTCCTCCATTGCTTACACAAAAATGACCTTTATGTAAAACCTTCTAAATGTTTCTTCTCAAAGGACAAAGTAGACTTTCTTGGTATGGTAGTATCTAAAAAGGAAGTAGAAATGCAAAAGAGTAAAGTATCCGGGGTCATGGATTGGCCCATTCCCACTTGTTTAAAACAACTACAAGGTTTTCTTGGTTTATGTAATTATTATAGATGCTTCATAGAAGGTTTCGCCAATATTGCACACCCCCTGAATGACCTTACCAAGAAAGACATTCCGTTCATATGGGGATCCAATCAACAAAAGGCATTCGAAACCTTAAAATACAAATTCACAATGGCACCACTACTTGCTTACCCCAATAGAGAACAAGAAATGCGAGTGGAGACAGATGCCTCAGATATAGCCATGGGAGCAGTGCTCTCAACATTATGTGATGATGGTAATTGGAGGCTAGTAGCCTTCATTTCACACTTTTTTGATAGCGCAGAGCGCAACTATCCTATCTATGACAAAGAACTTTTAGCTGTCATCAGGGCACTAGAAGAATGGTGACATTATTTAATAGGTCATACCCAATTTGAAATATGGACCAACCACAAAAATCTCGAATATTGGAAGAAGCCTCAAACACTCAGTGGTCAACAAGCTTGATGGCATGCGCTTCTTCAAGAATTCAATTATGTATTTGTTTATAAACCAGGTTCAACAAAAGAATGAGCAGACGCACTATCTCACCATCCAGATCATGGAGATGCAGTCCCAGATCATAATACAAACATTACGGTTTTACCTTCTTCAGTTTTTATTAACTCCGTATCTATTTTTTCAGATTTCTTACTGGAGTTAGAATCCATTTCTATTTCTCTTGGCAATGACGCCATCAATGACTTCACCTTCAATTATAATATGAATATTTTCAAAAATGACAGAAGCAAAATTTTTGTACCTGAACAATTACATACACGTCTCATAACTCTATGCCACAACTCTCCAATTGCAGGTCACAGCAGACATTTCAAAACAATACATACTCTCACTCATTACTTTTCATGGCCAGGAGTCACCAAAGACATTAAAGAATACATAAACAGCTGCCAAGTGTGCGCCCTCACAAAGGGTAAGCAAAAAGCACCAGCAGGAAAACTCCTACCTCTTCCCGCCTTGAAACATCCATGGGAAGACATATCTATAGATTTCATCATGGGTTTATCCGAATCTCAATCTTTCACAGCAATTTGTGTTATTGTCGATCGTTTTTCAAAAGAAACAGTTTTCATTCCCACCTATGATACATGCTCCTCTTTGGACTTAGCAAAATTATTTAGGGACAATGTTTGGTGTATATACAGACTCTCCTCTACTATAGTTTCCAATCAAGGACCATAATTTGTGTCAGCCTTCACCAAGAACTTATGCAAACTCCTTGAAATCACCCAGAAGATCTCAATGGCCTATCATCCACAAACAGATGGTGAAACAGAGTGCGTTAATCGAGAACTAGAACAATATCTCCATGCTTATGTAGGAAAGAAACAAGATCAATGGGCTGATTGGCTTAAAATGGCACAATTCTCCCACAACAACACCATTACCACAGCCACCGGAGAAATACCCTTTAATGTTACACGAAACTATGCACCTCACATGGGTTTCGAAGGGAAACTCTCAGGCTTCACGGGAGAGGTCAGCCGATCACACAAAGAGATAGAAAAGACATTAGAAGAAACGAGAGAAAAGATAATAAAAGCATCAGAAAAGAAATGTTTGAACACTCCAGAATACACAATCGGACAACAGGTCTGATTATCCACAGAAAAACTCAATCTCCCCTATATGGCTATAAAACTTACTCAAAAATGGATTGGAACCTATAAAATTACCAAAGTCCTTCCAAACGCTGTAACTCTAAACCTTCCTAATGACATACGTATACATCCCACAGTCAATATCTTTTGTGTCAAACCATATTGGGAAACGTTACCAGGACAACCCAAAGTCTGACCCAACACAATTGAGATAGATCAGAAAGGCGAAGAACAATTCGAGATCGAGTATATTGCCATGTCCAGAGTGAAGAACCGGAAACTAGAGTATCTAGTTCATTGGGCAGGTTACGATAAAACAGACAGAACATGGGAATCTAGCAATATTATCAATACAGCTCCAGATGCTGTTGCAGATTTCCACAAGAAAAACCCATCTGCTCCAAGAAAACTACGAGGTCTCACAACTTCCACATTTCAATCCCTTTTCTCTCCTTTCGAAAACCTCACCTCTATCCAACCAACGATGACTCACCTGGAATTCGAGTCATAAAAAGGGGGTAGTGTTATGATATGATTATTTTCAAACTTTTCGTCACTTATTTCTCTACTTATAAAATCACATGACCAACAACACATGATTGTGAGAACCATTACACAATCAATCACGTGACAAAGTCCAGACCCAAATCACGTGACCAAACACATGTATTTAATCTCCATTACTTTCACACCTTATCTTTTTCACACATTTATTTCTGTCTTTTCACTCACACAAGCACTTCTATTATATATCCTACTATAGTAATCACACACACACACTGCTTGGTCTGTGCACATATCCTGTACATATGTAAAGTAGACACTTTGACGACTGGTACCCCAGTCGAATCCACTTTGTTTATCAGCTAAAGTCATTGCCTTGGCCATTGATCATTGTAGGCTGCTGCTAGATGGATAAGACCCCCATATCCTCATATCTTCTGAGCCAGGACACGTGTAGCCTGCGATGCAGACCCAAGCCTTGTGGATTCCATCATTGAGGACTTTGGTTTCATAACAGTTTTTATATGTACTACTAAGCATGGCAAGGTGACTCATTTCACTGTAGAATGTACCTTGTTTGATATCTATCAGGTGAGCAGAGACATAGAGGATTCTCTGGTGGAGGGATTTGGCCTTTGCAAATGGACAATGCTGGGGTTTTTCTTTGTGATTCTTATAGAGTAGCATGTCCAGGAATGGCTTGGTGTTACCAACTTCCCATGTAATGACACAGTGATTGATTGTGACTTTACTCTTCATTATGTCCAGCGCTGCCTGAGGCAAGCTAGCATAGACAATGCTGAGGCAATCATCAATATATCTTCCATAAAAGGCAATTTGGGGGTCTTCAAGTATACCATCGTGTTTTTTACAGAACCAGCCATACAAATTGGTAAGATCTGGCGAGTCTGCAATGCCCATTGCTAGGCCATTTAATTGCTGGTATATTTGCCTGTTGAACTGTGTCAACAACTCAGTATTACTGACTCTCATACAATCCTTACAGAATAATAGGAATGTATCTATTGAAAACCCAAGCCAGTGCTCATTAACATCCCCTTCATTATGATATATCCATTCAACAAGCATGCTGAATACTTGATCAAGACATAATTCCAAAGAAATGTTGGGGTAATAAGCAACTACATCGCCAATAACAATGTAATATTTGGCACCTGGGATGAGGCTGAATTGACTCAATTTTATCACTAAATCTTTGCTGCCATGGATGACAGTTAGCACCTCCATAATTAGAGGTTTGAGCATTTTGCTAATGAATTTAGCAGCAGAATTCTGGATTGCACTGTGACAGGGTAGAATAGGCCTGAATTTGACAGGTAACTTATGGATCTTTGGGATTCCATAAAAGCATAGTATATGGTAATTGCCATTTGGCACGGTAATTAACAATTTCAGATATTCATCCAAATCACCATATTTTCAGCAATATACATCTGCTTGCTAAGAGAGTAGTATTATTTTGTTACATTTTTTATCCAGAATCTGCATCACTTCTAGTTCTCCAAGGTGTTTGTATTCACATTCATTTTGAAGACATGCAACCATATTATCTATTAGCCAGGTCTGCTCTGACACTGCCAGGCCGAGGTTCTTGTCTGTTGTCATGACAAAATAGTTATTATCTAGCATGAACTTGCATAACTTGTTTACCTTAGGACCAAGCAGTTTAAATGTGTTGTCCTTAAGGCCATCAGGCAGGGCATTGGTAGTGATATTGTGGATGTATGCATGCCCTCATTTGAGAGCAAGTTTACAATAAAATGGTAAAATAGGTGGGTTTGCCTCTGAAGGGGATTTCACATCATAATCTGGATCATAGGTTTTATTATTTTCTCCCTCTAGGGTAAATTTGATCCTCCAATGAAGATGCCTTACAAAATCTAAGTATACATCTGTGACTAACTGTATGGAACAAGGTTGGTGAAACATATGTTTCATCTCAATCCCAAGGTCATGTTCCAATAGGAAAGGTACTGAAACACTGGGACCAGTGTGTGTGCAACTTCAGAATCAGCCAGCCTCTATAAACTTAAGAGGGATGTGCCTTATCATGCATCTGATTGCTTGTTTGGGATGTGCTAAGTCAATTATCTCATCAGGCAGTGTTCAATATTGTGGGTAGACATAGGATGTTATTTTGACATTAAGACATTCATCACAAATGCTACAACTGGTAGGTACAACATAATCCGTGTAGCTACCCTCTAAGTCGTCACACAGGCTGAAGCTTCTTTTTGTCCACTCTAAGCTTTGCCCTTCCCCTTGCCAGCAACCTTTTCCTTGGCCCCCTTTCCTTGAGCTTCCTTTTGGGGGGCAGGGGGTGGCACTAGAATTGAAGTTCTCTTCTTTTGGCCACTGTTGCTGTTTCCTCCCTTTTCTTTTTGACCAGGGCTGCACAGGGGGAACCTCTGGTTGAAATACATGCTGACTTGTGCATGCTTTTGCAGAGGGAATATTGTTAATGACCCTTGGTGAAAGGGCTGGAGGGGTGAAGTGGCTTCAATAACATTGTAAGTACTGGCACCTGTACAGAAGAAGCAGTGACTTACACTGCTGTCTTTTGATGTAATCTGCTTGACTGCTGCATTGACTTCTCAGTCCACTGCCAGTTGAATGGTGTTATGCGACCTGCGTAACTGTTGACACGTGACCGTGTAATCTTTCTTGATCTACACTGGCACCTTCCCAGTTCCCCAACTGTGTGGTCCAGAGGGCATCGACTCTGATATGCCAAGGGAAGGCTTTGTCGCTACTCCGCAGATGTAGCTCACTGTGCAGAAACCCAATGTGGGCCAATGCTTCTTGGACAAACGGCGAGCTGACTGTGCTTATAGAGGACGAGCCCTACTAAGAGCGATGGTACAAAGTACTGAGCTTACTATCACTGCAAATAGTAAGATGAGCGAAGAGATGGCTTCCAGATCTGAGCGAGATCGAAGCGAAGTGGAACTTTGATAGGGTTTGACTTTACACAGAAGATTGTGTATATCAAGGTTAGGGATTTACATGAAAGAAGCATTGATATATATAGTACTTCGAGGCTTTAGGGCAGGCTGGATATAAATATCAAATAGGGATCGGATCTAGATGGAATTGGAAACTATGGGAACTATGAGGCTATGTATGAGAGAACACAGCCGAGGAGATGCTGTCCAGTGTAAAATATAATAGAAGGTGAAATAGAGCCATGGGGCAGTGTCCATTGCCTTGCGCAGCCATGGAGGCAGTGTGGGTGATCGGACTCTAGAAGGCATTGCCTTCAGAGTTGGGGGTCAATGGAGCGTTTGGGAAATAATCTCCCACATCAAAGAGAAAGTCATTCCATAGGGATGGAGCCGGAATATCTGTGTTCAAGGAAATTTGGTATCCCCCTTGGTCAATCATAACAAATGGACAATCTGGAGGAACCTGTCACATCCTGCATTTTGATGTCGACATGCCTGTAACTATGGTGCATATTTGGTCAGCATACACCACCCAATCTTGCAATATCTAGGGGGTGGCACCCCCTACTGATGCCCCATTGGCACAACAATTTTGTTTTACAAATTTGACCAGGTTCCTGTGATTCAAATTAAATAATTCTCTTTCTATATAAAAGCTCATATTTTAAATATTATGTCAGCACTCGCGCTTATTGCCTTATATGGTAATATTAGTCAATGTGATTTATTGAAAACATCAGGCTTCAAACTACAAAAGCTATATTTAAGGCCTGGGACAGACCGCCTGGGCCATGGCCTCAGTACAAAATATGTTCTACATATCATCCATCACATTTACCTCACTGACACCCTTTGGCCAATTCAATTCCTTCTGTAGATATTCACCCTTTTACATTTACTATAAAATACAAAATTGTGGACCAGTTCTGGGTATACCACCATCATAATATGCTCTCCAGAGACACCCAATAGACCCATTGTATTGTATTCCTAGCTATTTTTAACTTCTATGATTTGGTTATTCTGTTTTGAATATTTTATGATTTGTCTACTCTACAGTCAAAAATACCTCACCGTGACCCTATGCAAAGTAATACGGATTCGACTTGGCTGGCGATATTACTCTTATGAGCAATCCCCACAACATTCCCTGTTCACTTTTCTGGCATTTCTGGGATTAGGTTGTGTTTCAAACCTGCCACCTCCTCCCTCATCTTTCTTAGTTCCTAATCTAGTATGCTTTGTAAGCATTGTAGTGCAACTATGAATGAACCAGTAAGTACTGTGCCCTTGTTTATTGCCATTCTTTCAGACCCTATCAACCTATACAAACCAGACTGCTTATGTCCTCTCATATACTAGATGGTCTCA
Organism: Boletus eberwhitei; assembly: GCA_038090915.1. Lineage (NCBI taxonomy): Eukaryota > Fungi > Basidiomycota > Agaricomycetes > Boletales > Boletaceae > Boletus > Boletus eberwhitei. The sequence goes on from JBBPNO010000511.1 coordinate 17,725, forward strand.
CTTTCATTCCTCATCAATGTGGTTTTCTTAAATAAGCCATTGACTCCACCATGCCAACCTATGACTTCCAACCCTCTGCATGAGACATGCAAGCTCATCACACACTTTCAGTATGGTAATGAGTATAAAATAAACTCACCACTCCACAAAAACCCCCTCTGATGCAACAAATATCACCCAATCTCTCGTATTCTATGTTATTCATGCTAGATTAAAAACACTGGTGCAACAAGACAGCACCATCATTATTCATCACCAACCTGCTCAAAAACTGACTTCTCATGCCAGTCATGGGCAAGAGACAACTTTGTTCTTCTGCACATGTGTTTTTTTGTAGGTTCTGTCTGGTCTCTCTGTTTGCCTTGCCATTTCCTGATGCTCTTTTGTACAAGACTCTCCTTTCAGATCGCCATGATCATTGACTTTTATTTAGCCTCTGTTCAACAAACTTTCAATCCTCTATGCAGAAGATATCTACTCACAGACAGATAGTGCTGTGGGCAGAACTGATTTGGAGCTTGAGTCTGCCAGTGAAACGGCAGAACAGCAGATGGCAGAATGGCAGATCTTGGCAAAACATTTTAGTAGGAATTTCTCATCTATAGATATGGTGTGCTATCTGGCCATACTATACACTACTACATTACTGTCAAGTAGCATTAGTAATGCCTTCCAATGACAAAAAAATGTCAATATTTCACTGTCCATCAGTTGCTTTATCCAATATAGAGATTTCCTCAACAAAACCTTTGGGTATCACACCTTTATTGACAACCTCTAGCTCATCCCAACTATAAATCTCACCCTCCAAGACCTCTTGCCCATCCATTGCAATTTGTGGGTCAAGAATGCCACAGTCACCACTCAATCTGGTTTCGGCATGCTGTTGGCAGTCCAGATGTTCAAATGCACTAACCAGTTCCTTGTCCGTAAATGTCTCAGGTCCAGCAAGTTCATCATCATCCTCCAAGTCCATGGTCAAGGGTGGAACCCATGTGAAGTTTTGTGTTAGGTTATCAGCAACTTCCAAATTGATCCCAGGTTGGGTCCAAGTGTGCATATGTGCATGCTTGCAGTGCATTGGTTTTTCCGCAGCACGATCCATCTTGTAAAGGTGGTGTACATAGCTTGAATGCAGCTTGCTTAATGGGTATCAACAGTGAGGTTGCATCGTTTGATGGATTGTGTGCCTCCAAGTCCGGAGAAGTATTACTCGACATCAGTGGCATGTGATACCACGGAATGTAGAATTATTGCCATCGCTTTCAAAGAACACTGCTTTGCTATGATAGAACGTATCTCCCATCATCTAAGAGCATCTGCTTGACCATCAGCAAAAACACCATTGCATTTCCGATATTCTTTGAGGTCATAAACAAGATTTTTTGCCTCTGCTTTGTCCCATTTCCACTGCTTTGCAATTGATAGTGCTATTATAACCATGAACCCAAAATTGCGACCATTTGCAGCCTGTGATATTGCAAGAACCTGGCATATTGGATGTAGGAATAAAGCAAGAGCATGGTGATTAGTATTCATGGCATGGAACCAACAATTGAAAACTTGTTTTATATGCATCCAGAAACCTGTGTGATCACCACCATCAAGAGTGAGTGCAAATATTTTTCTTGCAGATCAGATGAGCTCAAGCATATAAGACACAAGAGATGTATTGCGAGCTTCATAGTTTCCAATCATATTGACCAATGGCTTTACAGTTTTGATGAGCTGGGCTATTGCTGGCCAGAATTTAGCATCACAAATGACAGTATTGATGACATTAGGTGCAACTGGTGAGAAACCGTCCTGTTTTTTCATTGCATCAGATTGAACACAAGTGATTGAAAGTGGCTGTCTATTCTGAATCTCAGTATTACATCGTCATACTCATGCCAAAGGAATCATACCTATGTTCCTGAACACTCATGGCCTGAAGGATAAGTGCATACCAACATGATTCACAATTCTTCTTCAGACTATGAGTAACATTTTGTCACTTTGCTTCCTCTTTCAGTTGACCACCCCAATAGTGTGAACTATTAAAAAATGTCACAATGCAATTCACTTTTACCATGTGTTGCCTCATCCAAGAAAAGGCACAGATTTTGCCAATCATGAAATTAATGCCATGAAGGAAACATGGAAAGGTCTGCGAAAGCATGAGCTAAGTCTACTTTAGCACTTTGTGTCTGCACCACTACTCATGAGAATCCAGTAAAATTGGTTTTGAAACTTCCAACAGAATGCTTGCATAACGGTTGGATTATCTGTGGTAACAGCGATAAATCTCTTTGCATCCTGGATTTCCATGGCTTTTAGGGCTTGAGTTGAGACTTCAAGAAGGGCATTGGCAGAACCTCGGCATCCTGACATGTCTGCAAGCTTGAGTATGACAGAATAGCAGTCCACTTCCACAGCAAGTACTCCATACAATAAATATTTCAAGAGATCCTCCCATCCGTCAATCAAAAGTGTGAGTCTCTTTCTCTTCTTCAAATGTCTGATTTTGTCAACTTGCACCCTTGCCAGCTTGGCATCCATGATTGAATGGGACAAAACATAGCATGAGGGGGCCAGATACAATGGCTGAATTTCATCAAGGAAGTTGTGGAAGAAGCAATTCTCAGCAATTGAGAATAATATATTGGCATGGACAATGAAGCTATGTGATTTGTGAGTTAATGTATAACAATGTCAGGAAGACACTGACCGAAACAGTTTGAAGTTAGCATGGTTCCATTGCATTTGCATTAGTGTAGCATCAGCATTGTTATAATATAAATATTTTCAAAACTTTTACGTTCTACACCTTACTTATAAAATCACATGACCACAACACGTGATCGTGAGAACTATTATATAATCAATCACGTGACCAAGTCTAGAACCAAATCACGTGACTACCTCATGTTATTAATTTCCGTTCTTTCTCACACTTCATCATTTCACACATTCATTTCCGTCTTCATATTCTCACAGACGCTTCTCTCATTTACCTTACTATAGTAATTAATCACACGCACTGCTTGGTCCGTGCGCCATCCTGTAACATATAAAAAGTAGACACTCTAACGACTGGTACCCCAGTCGAATCCACTTTGTTCACTGGCTATAGTCATTGCCTCGATCTCTGATCGTTGTAGGCTGCCATTGTTCGGACGAGACCCCCCTCATTACCTCCATTTTGAGCCAGTAGTCGTGTACACTGCGAGATAGGCCCGAGCCTTGTGGGTGTTGACGTTGAGGACGTTGATATCATAACACTTGGATT
>JBBPNO010000512.1:0-20927 GCA_038090915.1 Boletus eberwhitei
AGACTCAAGTGGCAAAGTTAATGATGATGTCAGGAGGTAATGCAAGTGAAACAAAGGTAAAACACTGTCTGATTACATTGAACATGCCAATGCTAATACAGCACATTCAGACTGACAACATTTTTGACAGCCTTGCTGCACTTGCTCTATCAAAAACAACCAACCAACACAATAAACTTGACCACTGTCTTGCAACTAATGTTGAACATGTTACCAATGCACTTGCTTGGTGACAAGAATAACATTCTCTATACCTTCAACTTTCCTGCATGGTTCTCAACTATCTCACAATTCCTAGTAAGCAAATATAAATTTTAGGCTGATCCACATTGAACGTTCTACTGTGCCTTCATTTATGTAGCTATCTCAGTTGAAGTAGAGAGGCTGTTCAGCAATGGTTGCCTTATCCTCAGTCATGTCTGGTTGAGCCTTGCACCTCTGTCAGCTTGTGCACTTTTGTATCTTAGTTACTGGAGCCAGTTGGATTTCATCAATACAGATGATCTTGAGAGTGTAATGAAGCTCCTAGAGGTCACAGGTAATGAGGGTGTGCTGGATGTCATGTTTGATATATAATTCTGTTTTATGCTCATACTGGTCAAATACATGAGCTTGACCTGTGGATAAACCTGCTGTGGGTCTTGCTATGGGTCTTCCTGGCCCATATCTTGTTATTTCATGCACCCTTTAGTGTGGATCATAATCCTTTGTGGATGCAGGTGCAGGTACTGTCCCAGGTATCCACATGTTTACCTATAACAAGCTCTAGTGGTAACCTGTTCCCATGGCTTAGAGCCACCTATGAATATGCTGACCTGGTGACCTGAGCATGGTGTGAGCACATGACAAATACATGTGTATGCAACATACTCTTCATTGGATGCAATGGAAAGAATGGAAGATGTTGGTGTGATTCCAGATTCCAATCATGATAAGGGTCTGTTGCCATGTCCCCTTCTTTCTCTTTCTTTCTCCTTTTCACTCTTTTGATCTTTCTCAGACTCAATTGACTTGACTTGACTTGCATTTGCACTTGACACTAATAACTGATGACTATTTTAAAATGAATTTGGCATGCAGACAACAGATATCATGATATTAGTATTGCTATGACTTAGTTTAGCTTAGTACAGTCCAGTTACTATTGGCTAAACAAGCAACTTGGCCTGATATTAACTAACTTTACATAATTCCTGACCACATTCAGTTCAAGTAGCCAATTCAGCTGGCTTAGGTCAAACATTTCATCATGACAGTATTCACCTCTAATCAAGTCCTGAATTATTCTGGCTCCAGTACTTCCGAGCCTGGAAATGCCTTTCTGGAAACATATTCATATCCCAGAACCACTAGTTTTGAAGGTACTTCCAGAATTTTCCCACACCCTTCCACAGGTTCCAGAGTATATATAGTCTCCACTCACTGACACACATCTTAGTCATTTCTGCCCTCTTAGGCAGTGGCTGAGATAAGTTCTTTTTCACTTATCATTTACTTATAGCTAATGTACTTAGTTTTGGACAATTCCTACCCCTTTATAGGTGCATAGTCTAGTTATTTCCACCCTCTTAGGCAGCAGCTGAGTCTTGGGCAATTCCTGCCCCTTTATAGATTCTGTCAGGTTATGAGTCCTGTTGGTGCAAGCTAATAGTACCACTCAAGTGAACTCAACTCCACATTGCACATCCCTTAGTGCTCTCCAGTTCTTCTCAGAACTCACTTCTAGTCCACTACTCACTCTCTGTCCTCTTAATCATGTCACCCTCAAACACCATTTGTATAGAAGAAATTCTCACTGGATCAAACAATTATGAATATGGAAGGTTCACATATTGACAAAGCTCCAAGCTGAAAAAGCTTTTGGTGTTATTGCTGGCACAAACATAAAGCCTGTCACTAGTACAATACCTCATCAAGTGGCACCATCACTTCTGATGTTTGTGAATAGCAGGAGCATGACAAGAAGGCTCATGATATCATTCAACAATATATCTATATCTCTGATGCACTGCTGATAAAAACCCACAATTTCTCCAGAGCTAAGGAACTCTTTGACATACTTGTGAAACTTCACAAAAGTCCAAATCTCTCCTCTGCCTTCTACCTTTTCCAATAACTCTTCAGCAGTACTTGAGATAGATCTTCTGCCAATGCTGAGCATATCTCCACAATTCAAATAGTTGAAGTTCATCTTGCTATTATGAATCCATTTCATAACATATTCTTTTTCACATCATGTGACATGGCCTAGATCAGACATCATAACATATGTATTTAATTACCACTCATTCTAGAACATTTGACTTCTTTATTTAATTACTGTGTAGCCTAGAACACTCCAGACCCATGATGTCACTATGATATCACATACCCTATACCCTAAGCATAGACCATTAGTAAATACCATCAAACATGTATCAGTAGTATATAAACCTGAATGTCGATGCCCCAAGAACTCCAGTCAAGTTCTTGTTGGATTTTCCCATCATCCCCTTGTCTCTACTCTAAGCAAGCCTAGTATTTGTGTAACCACGTCCTTTTGTTAGGATTTGAGTTGGCAACATTAGAACTTGACTGCATCATACTCCCTCATATGAACCTCCTCAATGTTACATGCAGCCCCTAGTGTTAATGGAATATAGCCAGACTCCAGGCTTAAAGGAGACAAATCTTCACCTTTCTATCACCACTTGGCACTTTTCATTTTATGTACGCCCAGGCACTAGAGCCTGTGAAGGAACTTAGCTATCTAGGGTGGTCCAGAGATACTCTTGAGTAGGTTGAACATGTTCAAATACTGCCTCACAAAAACCTTTACTTCTTTTGGGAAAAATATTCCCATGTCCACATGAGGCAAATTGCTTTACATATGCATCTTATCTTGAATAAAAGAGCAGTCTTGTGCCCATTCTTGATAGAGATTACATATGAAAATATGATATGAAGTGTACATCGGAAAGGCTATTGACCCAAGTACAACTGGTTTTAGCAACACCTATAACTATGGTTATTTGAGTGGACTAATATTTTATGAACTACTTAGCATATGTGGATTTTGAGTATCATAAAGAGTTAGAACTCTACCACAACTACAAAGAAAAAATCATATGAGATGAATCTGTCAACCCAAATAATCACCCTATAGCTCCTTATATGGAGATCAAACAAGAAGAGCAGGACAACTCCTATGTTCTCCAAGACATATATGCATCCAACTGGTCTCTAGAACCCTCCTTAGGACTGCTTTCCTATGCACAAAACCCATGCTCTCTCCTTTGAGCCTTTGCTGTCCCACAAGACCATCTACTCAAAGAACAATTAAACCAAGCTGTGGTCACTGTAAGACCTGAATCAAGACTTCTTCAACCAAGACACCTTCTCTGAAAGCCTAACTGCCTTCCTGTCACACTTACCAAGAAACCAAGGAAGTCCAGAAATGGCAACAAATAAGAATCTTTCAAACCTCATCACCCAGTTGTAGATGATAGTTCAGCAGCTTCAACAAGATGTAAGATGTGCAAATGACTGTGCAGCAACAGCAGAGTTGGCTGTTGCTCAACCTCAAGTGGAGGTCAAAATTACAAAGAAAGTTAAGGTAGTTCCAAATCCCAGACTCTGTGGGAGGTCATATAAAAAGTTTGATGAATGGTGAATCAAACTTGGAGTTTATCTAGATGTGAACTCTAATATCTTTGTCATGAATAAGGACTGCTGCACCATAGTATGGTCAAGAATCAGCATCAAGGACAGCACTGACAAATATGGAGCTGGCCAATGGGCTAGGAATCAGCTCCTTAAATATACTCCACAAAATGCTCTGTTCTGGCTGGACCAAGAACAGATGCAAGAAGAAATTAAGGAGAGGTTCAAGCCAGGCCTCAAAATCAATATGGCACTACAATGCCTTACTGGCTTAAAACAAGGTCTGAAAGAGGGAACCAGAGATTACCTCACCAAATGGCTGGCTCTATATAAAAGGACCAAATATGGTGATTACATGGGTGTGTAGTTCCTAAAGAACAACACTCATGAAGAAATAATTAAGCATATATTGTTACAATTTTTGTTATGAACCAATACGTCCTCAATGCAAAGTTCCACAAGGCTCGGTCTATCTTGCAGAGTACACGACTTCTGGCTCAAAGATGGGAATGAGGTGTTGGATCTCGTCCGAACAACAGCAGCCTACGATGACCAGAGGCCAAAGCAATGACTATAGCTGGTGAACAAAAGTGGATTCGACTGGGATACCAGTTGTCAAAGTGTCTAGTTGTGTGTTACTATTTACTATAGATAGGTAAATGAGAGAAGTGTTCGTAAGAGGGAGAAGGCGGAAATGAATGTGGGAATTGATGAAGTGTGTGAAAGAACAGAAATTAATAACATAAGGTTGGTCACATGATTAGGTTCTAGACTTTGTCATGTGACTGATTATGTAAGAGTTCTCACGATCACGTGTTGTGGTTATGTGATTTTTAAGTGAAAGAATAAAGTTGTAAAAAGTTTGAAAATGTTTATATTATAACAATTTTGCTACTTCATCTACAAATACTCCTTTTCTTCTACTTTTCTTACTTTCGAACATGGAGACACACATTGGTCTCTAACATTAGTTTCATCCTCTTAGTGAATCCTAACGTCCTTCTCCTTCTACTTCTCTAGTCAGACTTTTACCTCCTATGTTGTTTCTCTCACAATGGCACGTGCTCCTAACCTTCCATCATATTCTCTAGTATTCCTTTCATGACAACATCTTATTCCATCACATTCTTCCATGTTCTTCCTCTTTTCTCTTTTGACATTTATCACGCTGGTCCGTGTGCCTTTCTCCTACCTATAAATACTAGGTAGCTACCGCATGTATACTTCACTCTTGGTCTATGCAATACAAGCATATATTAAGGATCAACCTTAGTCACTCCGAGGCTAGCTTAATGCTAGCATATCCTTAGTCCAAAACCTTAGCCACTTGCAAATGATAACATCTTGGATGTCGGTCTCTTTGTAAGTATTGCCCGAGTGTGTTATCTAGTATCAAGTCCTCCTTTGATATACTTCATGTAATAAAAGACCAAGAGTTACCTCGGTCCCACCTATTCAGGTGAAGGACCTCTCCATCGTCACCACGAGTTTCAGAAGGGGACTATTCTCCCTTAACCCTGAGGAGTCTGACATTGAAATTGACTCACCCCCACAAGGAAACACCCCAGTAAACCCTAGATCCATCATTGCTCCCCCAGCAAATCTTAGACCCTTAACCATAGCACCTCCAAACCCTGCACCTCCATTAGGAACACCTAGCACATCCTCAAAGATGTCATCAAAAGCCACTGAACTCAAAGTGGCCCTCCCCACCAACTTCTCTGGAAAATCCACAGATGCTTCCCGATGGATCAAGGCTATGAAAGCCTACTTCTTCCTGAACGCCATGCTCTATTCCTCTGATGAAGGAAAGGTCACCACTATCCTGAACAAGATGAGCAAAGGACGAGGAGCCAACTTCACCGAGATGTGGTATGACAAACTCGCTGACATTACAATCCCCGGCACCAAGAAAACCTTTGAGGAGTTTACATCAAACTTTGAAACCACATTTTATCCGTTTGACACTAAAGCTACCGCCCGACTAGACTTATCCAAGCTAGTCCAGAAATCCCTCAAATGACCTGATGGGACCCATGATGATGGATTCCAACAATATATCACCGACTTCCAAAACTTGGCCTGCAAGGCAGGAATCACAGACAACATAACCCTCATTGATCAATTCTCCCTTGGAATCGACCAACAGATCACCACCAAGATCCTCTCTATGACGCCCATCCCCACCATGATCAAAGAATGGATTGAATGAGCAAAGACCTTCCATGCCCAGAAGATGCACATCCTGGCCCTCAGAACTCCTTTATGCCCTGTCCCCAGAAAGACCCAAATGCCATGGACGTGAACAACATCACCATATCCAAGTTAACCCCCACCAAATGAGCTCGCTGCTTCTATGAAGGACTTTGCCTTTGCTGCCGAAAGAAAGGACACAACGCCAGCAATTGCACCACTTTCTCTGCCTCTAACTGTTGCCCTAGCAACCAAAAAGTAAATGCCACCAAAGTCACAACCCCACTCCCTACCAAAGACACCCATCACTCGAAATTAGATAAATATGTCAATATGCTAAAGATCTCCAGGAAAAGCAATGATGATATCATCTCCATCCTCAAGATGTGCTATGAAGAGCCATCGGAAGACCTAGCCAAGCTACAAACCTTGCCATATGGAGTACAGAAAGCACGGGATTTTTAAGAAGGGAAGCTACCTCGATGTTTTCTTCTCCAAACTTGAACCATGTATTAGTAGCACCTGGAAACAATCAAACCATATGTCTTCCCATTTCCTTACATGGAATCAAACAAACCGTCAACACCACCACTCTAGTTGATTCTGGAGCAACTGAAAATTTCATTGACCCTCAACTTCTACCACTTGGAATTTTCTAACTCACCCGGATATCAAACCCTGTCATTGCCTATAATGTGGATGGAACCCCCAATGCAAAAGGAACCATCCGATGGACCACTCAGATATCGTTTTCCACTGGTCACCTTTTTGACATGATCACTTTCATGATTGTGTGCCTCTCTCACCCTCAAATCATCCTTGGCATGCCATGGCTCAAAAAGTGGAATTCCATCATCGATTGAAGGACATTCACCATCAACTTCTCTCCACGAGTCAGGAAACCCCCTCAAGAACACCCCTTCCATGATGAAAACATTGACAAGGTTACTATCGCCACGGAAATCACTCAAGCTGAGAAACCCAAAGATGTTACCCTTTTGGACTTTTGCTCTGACTTCGCTGACATCTTTGATGAAGCCACTCACACAAAACTTCCCCCTCATTGCCCTTATGACCATATCATCAATCTAAAGGATAGCTTTGTTCCCAAAGTCACCAAAGTTTACCCACTCAATCCTGCCAAAAAGAAAGCCTGTAAACAATTTGTAGAAGAACACCTGAAAACTGGTCGCATTGTTCCTTCGAAATCCCCCCAAGCTTCCCCCTTTTTCTTCGTCCCAAAGAAAGACAGATCTTTATGTCCTTGCCAGGACTACCATTACCTCAACAGTCACATTGTGCACAATGCCTACCCCCTACCCCTCATCTCAGAATTAGTTGACAACATGATGGGCTCCAACTACTTTATTAAGTTTGACATTCGCTGGAGGTACAACAATATTTGCATTCACGAAGAGGATCAATGGAAAGCCGCTTTCATCACACTGCAAGGCCTCTTCAAACCCACTGTTATGTTCTTTGGCTTTTGCAACGTGCCAGGAACCTTTTAAGTGTTCATGAATCACATCTTTGCTAATATAATTGCAGAACGCTGGTTTAAAATTTACATGGACAACTTAGGCCTGCATACTGCTGGCACTATACAGCTTCATCATGAATGAACACGTTGTGTTCTCCAACACCTTCACGAAACTGGACTTTCTGTAAAACTATCAAAATGTTCCTTTGATGCTCCCACTATGGAATACTTGGGAATTATCATTGGTAATGGATGTATTCGGATGGACCCTGCCAAGCTCTCTGCTATCGCTACCTGGAAACCCCCTACTTCCGTTAAGGAAGTTCGCTCCTTCCTCAGTTTCACCAACTTCTATTGAAAATTCATCCCCAACTTCTCCAACCTTGTCAGCCCTCTCACTTTCCTTACCAAGAAGGACCAATCTTGGGTCTGGACCCCACTTCAACAACGCGCCTTTGATACCCTTCATCATACCTTTTCCACTGCCCCTGCCCTTATCATTCCTGACACCTCCTGCCCTTTCCACATCATGACTGATGCTTCTCTTCTCACCGCCAGGGCAGTCCTTATGCAAAAGGATGTCAATGGAGATCTCCATTCATGTGCATACTTCTCCAAAACCTTCTCCCTCGTGGAACACAACTATGACATTTACGATTGGGAACTCCTCACTGTCATCTTGGCCCTTACCGAATGGAAGCACTATCTCCAGGGCACCTCATTCCCTACCTCTATCCTCACCAATCACAAGAACCTTTCTTACATCAAGGACCCTCGCAAACTCTCTCATCGCCAAGCCCACTGGGCTCTTTTCCTCCAAGATTTCCACATTGCTTGGGTTGTTACTCCCAGAACTCACATGGGACCTGCTGACACCCTCTTCCGAAAAGACTGCCCTAATACTACCCTCGACAACATGGACACCTCCCTCATACTTGACCCACTCATTATTAATGCCCTCAACATAGTCCTCTCTACTTCCATTTCCCATTTTATCCCATCCAACCCTCTCGTCCTCCATGTACTCTCCGCCCTTAAGGAAGGCTCTCCTCTTTTCACCCGTGCCTCCCTAGCTAACTGGACCTTTGACAATGGCCATCTTTACTTCAAAGGCCACATGTTTGTTCCCCCCACTTCATACTCTGCCCTCCTTCACACCATCCATTCCTCACCCCTCTCTGGCCATATGGGGATCTTTTATACCAAATCTATCCTTGAATGCGACTACTGGTGGCCTGGTCTCGCTTCCTTTATCAAACACTTCATTGATGGCTGTGCTATTTGCCAGCAAAACAAGGTTAACACCTACCCTACTTGCCCTCCCCTGGCCCCCATTCCATCCTCCTGTTTTCTTCCTTTCAAACAACTTTCCATCGATCTCATCACCGACTTACCCCCCTCCGGTTCCTTCAACTCTATTGTGGTCATAGTAGACCATGGCCTTATGCAGGGGGTAATCCTTACTCCATGTTCCAAAACCATAGATGCTGCTAGAATTGCACAGCTATTCTTCAACAATGTATTCAAACACTTTGGACTCCACGACACTCTGATCTCCGATCACAGCCTTTAATTTGCCTCCGCCTTCACAAAGGAACTAGCCCGTCTCCTCAAATACGATGTACAACTATCTACAGCATACCATCCACAAACTGATGGACAAACCAAAAGAACCAATCAAGAGTTAGAAACCTATCTTCAGATTTTCTGCGCCAACAACCCCTTATCCTGGGCACAATCCCTATCTGCCACTGAATTCCACCATAATTCCACCCCACATCACTCCACTAAGAAATCCCCGTTCTTTCTCCTCTACAGATATGAACCTTGGTCCTATCCTCCCTTGGAAAAAACATTCCTTCCTGCCCTTGAAAACTGACTTTCTTTTCTAGACAAAACACAAAAAGAAGCCCTCGCAGTCCATGAATCTGCCAGAAAGATCATGTTATCAAGAATAATGTACTGATTCTCCCCTTGGAAATCTGGAAATAAGGTCTGGCTCGAGGCGACTCATCTCCATCTTTATTATCCCTCTAAGAAACTTGCTCCCAAAAGAATGGGACCATTTGAAATCATCCGCATATTATCCCTCCTCACTCATCAACTAAAGCTCCCTCAAACCTGGAAGATCCATGATGTGTTCCACACCTCCCTCCTTTCTCCTTATTGCTCCAATAATACACATGGACCCTCTTTCCCTATACCTCCCCCTGACATCATAGATAATGAAGAAGAATACAAGGTTGAGGCCATACTCTCCTACAAGGGAACCAAAGCCCAAAGGAAGTACCTGACCACATGGAAAGAATACTCCCCCACCAAGAACACTTGGGAACCTGAGTCCAACCTCCAACACTCCACCTCAATTCTCTCCAATTATAAACAACAACATAATCTCTAAATCCCAATCACCACTTCTTCATTGCTCGATGGTCTCTTTGTGAGTATCTCGCAAATGAATGAACAGTGATCTCTCATCTGTTTTCATCACTATTGCTTGCGTGCAAGCCACCCTCATACAAGCCTGCCTTCAAAAACAATACCCTGACCTTGACATTCCCACACACACTGCTGAACATCAGCATTTTTGCCACATCAATGGCTGTTCCTATCATTACTAGGATGTCTTTTCTCTCATCAGCCAATGCATCCTCCTCTCTAACCACTTCCAACTCTCCTCTTCAGTCTCGTCATGTGTACCATATGTTCCTCCCTACACACGCCGTTCATCTCCTTTACACTGCAGTCATCAACACACCCCATCTACTTCTTGCCCTTGAAGAAGATCCCCTCTACCACAACTGTTACAGATAACCAAAGGGGGTACCAATTTTCCTTAAGCATGGATATCCTGATCCTATCTCTATGGGACAACCTCTACTTCAACACAGGGGATTATTTTCCAAATGCCCCATTGACCCCCAACTCTGAAGGCGATGCCTTCTAGAGTCCAATCACCCACATTGCCACCAAGGCTGTGCAAGGCAATGGACACCACCCCATGGCTCAATTTCATTTTTCAATTTCACCTTTCAATGTATTTCACATCAGACAGCATCTCCTCGGCTGTGCTTTCTCATGCATAGCCTTGTAGTTTCTATACTCCCCGATCCCATCTAAAGATCTGATCTCTATTTAGTATTTATATCCAACCTGCCCTAAGCCTCGAGTACTATATATATCAATGCTTCTTTCATGTAAATCCCTAACCTTGATATATACAATTCACCATGTAAAGTCAAACCTTATCAAAGTTCCACCTTGCTTCGATCTCACTCAGATATGGAAGCCATCTCTTCGCTCATCTTACTATTTGCAGTAATAGTAAGCTTGGTACTTTGTACCATTGCTCTTAGTAGGGCTCACCCTCTATAAGCATGGTTGGCTCGCCGTTCATCCAAGAAGCATCAGCCCACATTTGGGTTTCTGCACAGTGAGCTACATCTGTGGAGTAGCGATAAAGCCTTCCCTCGGCATATCGGAGTCGATGCCCTCCAGACCACACAATCAGGGAACTGGGAAGGTGCTGGTTGTAGATCAAGAAGGATTACATGGTCACGTGTCAATAGTTATGCAGGTCGCATAACAAAATGTCAAGATTATCAGCCCCTTAGTGCTACCAAGCCTAAGGCAACCCTCAAGTCTACAGGTGTAGACACTCTCTCACCACCATTCGACAAATCAACCTCTCTGCCCTCTTAAGACAAGATCCACCGTCCTCAGAAGAAGAAAAGGCCACACCAACATGTGCTTCAGATTCATTGGACACGTCTTCCTCCAGAAGAATTGGATCGTCTCGGGATCAATGAGACTATTACAACCAAGACCCTCAAGACTGTTCATCTCCCTGTCCATCTCGAACTCTAGGTTTACCTAGTGGTCTCTGCTCTCAATCCACAACCCCATTGGAAGATCCCACCCCTCTGCCACCCTCGGAACAGGAACCAATCAATATAGATCCCCAAGAAGATGTAGATCTATTCGCAGACTGTTATGTGAAGCGTATCAAAGGAGTACTCGATACTAGACAACACACTTAGGCGATGCTCACATAGAGACTGACGTCTAAGATGTTGTTGTTTGCAAGTGACAAAGGTTCTGACTAAAGGTATACTAGCGACAGCTAGTCTCGAAGTGACTTAGTTGGACTGAGGGATGAGTCTTAATATATGCTTAGATTGCATAGACCAAGAGTGAAGTACATCTGCAGAACTACCTCATATTTATAGTGAAGAGAAAGGCGCACGGACCAGTGTGATATAAGCCAAAAGAAGAAGGAGGAAGAATGTTAAAGAATATGATGGAACAATGGTGACATCATAGGAAGAACATTAGAGAACACGATGGAACAATGGAGCATGTGCTATTGTAAGAGAAACGACAGAGGAGATGAGAGTCCAACTAAAGAAGTAGAAAAAGAATGACGTCAGGATTAATGAGAAGTAGAAAGCTGACATTGGAGACTAAGGTATGTCTCCATGTTTGTGTGTAAGAAAAGTAGGAAATGAGGAGGATTCATGGATGAAGTAGTAAAATTGTAACAGCAGACCACCCAGATCGCCCACCAAGTGATGATGAAGATGATATGGTTGAATACAAAGCAGCACTACCTGAAGAATGGAACAGAGAAAGCGAAGACGCTAAGAGATGGCTCTTAGCGATGGAAGAGTATTTTGCCCTCCATGTCAACATGCCAGTAAAAGTCAGGAAATACACGCTCCTGAATAGAATATCAAAGGGGAAAGGAAAGGGGTTCTCAAAAGCTTGACTTACCAAGCTAGTGGACGACACGGTGCCCAACTCGGAGAAAACCTATGAAAAGATAAAACAGGCCTTTGCGGTCTTCTTCTGCCCATACAACAATGCCAACAACACTCGCGTAAAACTCGCCGGTCTTGAACAAAGACCCCTAGGAGGAAACTTTAACAAATTCATATCTCAGTTCTCCCTACTGGCTGTAAGATCAGAAGTACAAGATGAGAAAGCCCTCCTGGAATGGTTCTTACAAGGAGTTGATAACAAGATTGCTGAGCAACTCACTCAGTCCGACATACTCACAAAGCCAAACTTTACCATGGAAGATATCTACATGAAAGCCACTGCCATCAATGCCAGCTATACAAGGATCAAGGCAATGAGATGAGGACCAAAGCCAGCATATGGAGGAGGAGGAGGAAGGCACAAAGATCCAAATGCAATGAATGTAGACTGGATCATGCTCTTTCCAACTGAATGAGCCAAGAGGATGAGAGAGCAAAGATGTTTTATCTGCAATGAGAAAGGGTGTTCTACAAGAAAGCATCCTGGGTATAAACCCACAAGAAGACCAATGGCACAAACCAGGGTCGTCATCACATCCCCCATCCTGCAACAACAGGACTCACTAGATCAGTACCTCACTGAGGTGTCCAGGAGTAGTAGCTGAGACACAGTTCTCAGAATGCTCAAGGCGGCCTTTGACACAGGGCTTGATGAGCAAGGACTCCCACTGGAGGAGACAAACAAAGATGTTGCAGAAGAATGGGAGGAGTTTGTGAATGTCCTCTCATTAGACCAGAATCCTGCAGCATCCATTAATCTATTTAGGCCCCCGAAAATGCATTTTTAAAGGGAGGGGGTGGACCAATGTCACTTCCCTCCTTTACGATAGCCCCTGTATTTATTTCCAGATTGAAGAGTAATTTTATTTGCATTCCTCTCTCGATCTGGAAGCAGGATGGCAAAATCGTTGAAACAAATGCTCTCATCAACAGCAGGGCAACCAGATGCTTTATATCAAGAAAAGCAGTACAGGATATGGAACTACCAGTATACAAACTCGACCAACCAATACGAGCCTGGAACGTAGATGGAACTTAGAACCAACCAGGGACCATCAAACAGAAGACCAACATCGTGTTGGACTATGGAGGAGTACGAGAGTGGCAGGACCTCTTCATCCTCAACTGCAGCAAAGACAAAGTCATCTTGGGACTTCCATGGCTCAGGGTGGTTAACCCTGATATAGATTGGAAAGACAGATGGGTAATGATAATGCCATCATCATACAGGTTCACACATGAGAATCCCCCAGGAACCTTGGAACAGCGATACCTATTGAGGTATCTGCAACACGACAAAGCTGAATACGTACGAGATGGACTCTATGAAAGCTTCCATCACTGGACACCCAAACAATGGGCAAAGTTCTTCAATGCACATGGGGATGTGCCAGAGTTTGTTGTCAGAAGAGCAACTCTATCTACAGCAATCGCCCAACAAGCACAGAAGAAAGAAGTAGCCCTACCTCCGGCCTTCAAAGAATACAAGGATGTCTTTGTGGAGAAGATCACAACGAAATTACCACCACCAAGGTCCTATGACTATGCCATTGACCTGAAGGACACGTTTACATCCAAATGAGCACAAGCCTATCCATTAAACCTTGAAGAACAAAAAGCCTGCAGGAAATTCATTGACGAACATCTCAAAACTGGAAAGATATCTCCATCAAAATCTCCACAAGCAGCCCCTTTCTTTTTCATCCAGAAAAAAGATGGGAAGTTGAGCCCTTGCCAAGACTATCAGTATCTAAATGAGCATACAATCAAGAATGCATATTCCCTTCCCCTCATCTCCAACCTCATCGATAAACTAAAAGGATCGTCTATCTTCACAAAGTTTGACATCAGATGGGAATATAACAATGTGCTCATAAAACCAGAAGACCAATGGAAAGCGGCATTCCTCACCTCATTTGGACTCTATGAACCAAACATAATGTTCTTCAGAATGTGCAATTCACCAGCAACCTTCCAGGCATTCATGGATGATCTCTTTGAAGATTACATCGCAAAAGGATGGTTGGTAATTTACATGGACGATCTGCTGATCCACTCCTCAGATCATGCAACCCACGAGGAAAGGACCAGGAAGATCCTAGAACACTTCCGCCAGCATGAAATGTACCTCAAACTCGAGAAGTGTACCTTCTCTGCCGAGGAAGTCGAGTACTTAGGAATGATTGTTGGAAAGAATGGGGTCCAGATGGACCCAGTAAAACTGAAGGCCATTTAGGAATGGCACCATCCAGGAAATGTGAAGGATGTATGGTCCTTCCTAGGCTTTTGCAACTTCTACTGAAAGTTCATCCCCTCCTTCTCAGATATTGCATGACCCCTGCTTGACCTCACCAAGCAGAAGACTGCATGGCACTGGAATGAACCACAAGAAAAGGCATTCTGAAGCCTACAGAATGCCTTCATGCGAAAACCTATCCTGGCCTTCCCCGATACCAACAAACCATTTACACTAATGACCGATGCTTCCTTAACTGCCTCTGGAGTGGTACTCATGCAGGCCAATGATAATGGAGATATGTAACCTTGTGGCTATCTCTCACAAACTTTCTCTCCGGCCAAGAGAAACTATAATATATATGACAGGAAACATTGACTGTCATCAGGAGGTTGGAGGAATGGTGACAGTATCTCCTCAGGTCACCCCATCCCGTGACCATATTAACAGATCACAAAAACCTCACCTACTTCAAGGAACCTCAAAAGCTGTCACGACAACAGGCCAGATGGCTCCTGTTCCCACAGGACTTCAATGTAACGTATCACACTGCCTGGAAGCAAAATGGCGCCTGCCGATGCTCTATCCCACAGAGATGAGGTCAACACTTCCAAAGACAACAAAGATGTGCAAATCCTACCAACCGATGCCTTTGACCATCAAGTATGCCACATCAACATGGCATTGGCAAAGAAAATTGGAGACTCATCTACTATGGACCCCCTAATCCTCTCTGCTCTCCAAAGTATTGAAAAGGACCAATCACTCTTTGCCCATTCTAACATGACCAACTGGACCTTCGCTGACAGACTCTTATATTTTAAAGGACGATTGTATATTCCAGGCCCAGCCCGGCAGGCCATTGTGCTTGCCACTCACAACTCTGCCAAAGGGGGACATGATGGCCACTTATGTACTGTCACCCTCCTCTCCAAAAACTACTGGTGGTCTGGATTATCAACCTTCATCCGCAAATTTGTCACAGGCTGCGCTATATGCCAGGCCAATAAAGTCCAAACCCACCCAATGGTCCCTCCAGTAACCCCCCTCACCTTCCAGGGCATGTGTTCTTTCCAGAACCTTTCCATCGATCTCATCACCGATCTTCCTTCCATCAATGGTTCTGATTCTGTCATGGTCGTGGTCGACCATGGGCTTAGTAAGGGGGTAATCCTCACCCCTTGCTCAAAAATGATCGATGCAGCTGGTATAGCCCATCTTTTCTTCAATCATGTGTTCAAATGCTTTGGACTGCATGACAAACTGGTCTCAGATCACAGCCGGCAATTCGCGTCTGCATTCACCTGAGAGCTCGCAAAACTCCTCCAATATGACGTATGTTACAATTTTGCTACTTCATCCACGAATTCTCCTCATTTCCTACTTTTCTTACACACAAACATGGAGACACACATCAGTCTCCAATGTTAGCTTTCTTCTTCTCATTAATCCTAATGCCATTCTTCTCCTACTTCTCTAGTGGATTCTTATCTCCTCTGTTGTTTCTCTTACAACGGCATGTGCTCCATTATTTCATCGTGTTCTCCAACGTTCTTCCCATGATGTCACCATTGTTCCATCATATTCCTTAACATTCTTCCTCTTTTGACTCATATCACGCTGGTCCGTGCACCTTTCCTCTACCTATAAATACTAGGTAGTTCCTGCATGTGTACTTTACTCTTGGTCTATGCAATCTCAGCGTATATTAAGTCTTAACCCTCAGTTCCACTTAGTTCTTTGAAGGGCTAGCTATAGCTAGCACACCTTAGCAAAACCTTTGTCACTTGTAAACCACAACATTTTAGACATCAGTCTCTATATGAGCATTGCCTAAGAGTGTTGTCTAGTATCGAGTACTCCTTTGATACGCTCCGCATAACAAAACACCAAGAGTAACCTCAGTCCCACCTATCTAGGTAAAGGACCTCTCCATCATCACCACAAGTTTCAGAAGGGAATTATTCTCCCTTAACCCAGAGGAGTCAGACATTGAGATTGACTCACCTCCATGAGGAAACACCTCAGTAAACCCTAGACCCATCGTTGCTCCAGCAAACCCCAGACCCTTAGCCATCACACCTTCAGCCCCTGCACTATCAGGAACACCCAGCACTCCCCCAAAGATGTCATCAAAAGCCACTGAGCTCAAAGTGGCTCTCCCTGCCGACTTCTCTGGAAAATCCACAGACGCTTCCCGATGGATTAAGGCTATGAAAGCCTACTTTTCTCTAAATGCCACCCTCTATTCCTTTGATAAGGGAAAGGTTACCACTACCCTGAACAAGATGAGCGAAGGACGAGGAGCCAACTTTGCCAAGATGTGGTATAACAAACTCGCTGATGCCACAATCCCCAACACTGAGAAGACCTTTGAAAAGTTTGCAACAAACTTTGAAACCATGTTTTATCCCTTTGATACTAAGGCCACCGCTCGACTAGACTTGTCCAAGCTGATCCAGAAGTCCCTCAAATGACCTGATGGGACCCATGATGACAGATTTCAACAATACATCACTGACTTTCAGAACCTAGCCTGCAAAGCAGGAATCACTGACTTTCAGAACCTAGCCTGCAAAGCAGGAATCACGGATGACATAACCCTCATTGATCAATTTTCCCTTGGAATCGACCAACGGATTGCCACCATGATCCTCTCCATGACACCTATCCCTGTCATGATCAAAAAATGAATCGAAAAAGCAAAGACCTTTCATGTCCAGAAGATGCGCATCCTAGCCCTCAGAGGAGGACGCCCCCAAAGCTCTTTCACACCCCGTCCCCAGAATGACCCAAATGCCATGGACATGGACAACATCACCATATCCAAGTTAACCCCCACCGAATGAGCTCGCTACTTCTGTGAAGGACTTTGCCTTCGCTGCCAAAAAAAGGGACATAATGCCAATAATTGCACCACCTTTGCTACTTCTAGCCATCGCCCCAATAACCAGAAAGTAAACACCACTGAAGTTACAGCCCCACTCCCTGACACCCATCACTCGAAACTCGACGAATATGTCAACTCACTCAAAATCTCTGGAAAAAGCGAGGATGACATCGTCTCTATCCTTAAGATGTACTATGAGGAAACCTCTGAAGACCTAGCTGTATTAGAAACCCTGCCACATGGAGTACAAAAGGCATGGGATTTTTAAAAAGAAAAGCTACCTCGGCATTTTCTTCCCTGAATTTGAACCATGTACTGGTAGCACCTGGAAACAATCAAACCATACGTCTTCCTGTTTCCTTACATGGGATCAAACAAACCATCGACACCACCACCTTAGTTGATTCCAGAGCCACTGGAAATTTCATTGACCCTTGACTCCTACCACTTGGAATCTTCAAACTCTCCCGAATACCAAACCCTATCATCGCCTATAACATAGATGGAACCCCCAACACGAAAGGAACCATCCAATGGACTGCCCAGATATCATTCTCCGCTGGTCACCTTTCCGACAAGATCACTTTCATGGTAGTATGCCTCTCTCGCCCACAAATCATCCTCGGCATGCCATGGCTCAAGAAATGGAACCCTACCATCAACTGGAGAACATTCACCATTGACTTCTCCCCACAAGTCAAGGAACCCCCTCAAGAACACCCCTCCTATGCCGAAAACATTGACAAGGTCACCATTGCCATGGAAATCGCTCAGGCCGAGAAACCCAAAGATGTTACCCTCCTAGATTTTTGCTCTGACTTCGCCGATGTCTTTGATGAGGCCACTCATGCAAAACTTCCCCCTCATCACCCCTATGACCATACCATTGATCTCAAAGAAACCTTTATCCCCAAAATTGCCAAGGTTTACCCACTCAACCCTGCCAAAAAAGAAGCTTGCAAACAATTCATTGATGAACACCTGAAAACTGGCCGCATCATCCCTTTCAAATCCCCCCAAGCCTCTCCCTTTTTCTTTGTTTCAAAGAAAGATGGATCATTGTGTCCCTGCCAGGACTACCATTACCTTAATAGCCATACCATCTACAATGCTTACCCCCTACTCCTCATCTCGGAACTAGTCAACAACATGAAGAACTCAAATTACTTCACTAAGTTCGATATTCGTTGGGGGTACAATAACATCCACATACACGAAGAAGACCAATGGAAGGCTGCTTTTATCACACCACAAGGCCTTTTCGAACCTACTGTCATGTTCTTTGGCCACTACAATGTGCCAGGAACTTTCCAAGTGTTTATGAACCATATCTTCACTGACATGATTGCGGAACACTGGCTGAAAATCTACATGGACAACTTAGGCCTGCATACAGCTGGCATCCTACTCTTTCACCACGAACAAATACGCCGTGTTCTCCAAAGACTCCAAGAACATGGACTTTCTGTAAAACTATCCAAATGCTCCTTCGATGCCCCCAGTATGGAATACTTAGGAATTATTATTGGCAATGGGAGAATTCAGATGGACCCTGATAAACTCTCCACTATCGCTACCTGGAAACCTCCTACTTCTATTAAGGGCGTACGCTCCTTCCTCGGCTTTGCTAATTTCTATCGAAAATTCATTCCCAACTTCTCCAACCTCATCACCCCCCTCATATTCCTCACAAAAAAAGACCAACCTTGGGTATGGATCCCGCTTCAACAACACGCCTTTGATACCCTTTGCCATACATTTTCCACTGCCCTTGTTCTTGCCATTCCAGACACTTCCTGCCCTTTTCATATCATGATTGACACTTCTCTTCTCACCGCCGGCACAGTCCTTATGCAAAAGGACGTCAATGGTGATCTCCACCCATGTGCCTATTTCTCTAAAACCTTTTCCCTTGTGGAACGCAACTATGACATTTATGATCGTGAACTCCTCACCGTCATCTTAGCCCTCACTGAATGGAAACACTACCTCCAAGGCACCTTGTTTCCCACCTCTATCATCACTGACCATAAGATCCTCTCCTACATTAAAGATCCTCGTAAACTCTCTTGATGCCAGGCCCACTGGGCTCTCTTCCTCTAAGCCTTCTACATTGCTTGGATAGTCACCCCTGGATCACACATGGGACCTGCCAATGCCCTCTCCCAGAAAGATTGCGCTGACACCACCTCTGACAACATGGACGCCTCCCTTGTATCAGATCCACTTGTCATTGACACCCTCGACCTTGCCCTTTCCACTTCTATTGCTCGCTCCACCCCCTCTGACCCTCTTGTCCTCTGTGTCCTCTTTGCCCTTCATGAGGGCTCCTCTCTTTTCACCCATGCTTCCCTTGCTGATTGGACCTTCGACAACGGCCACCTCTACTTCAAAGGCCGTATATTTGTCCCGCCTGCTTTACGCTCTGCCCTCCTTCATGCCATCCATTCCTCCCTCCTATCCAGCCACATGGACGTCTTCCACACCAAATCCATTCTTGAATGCGACTACTGGTGGCCTGGTCTTGCTTCCTTCGTTAAACACTTTGTCAATGGCTGTGCTATCTGTCAGCAGAACAAGATTAACACCCACCCCACCACACCTCCCCTGGCCCCCATTTCTTCTTCTCACCTTCTTTTTTTCAAACAACTGTTACGGTTGACCTGGGGGGATACCAAATTTCCTTGAACACTGACATTCCGACCCCATCCCTATGGGATGACCTCCTCTTCGACGCAGGGGATTACTTCTCCAACACCCCATTGACCCCCAACGCAGAAGGCTATGCCTTCTAAACGCCGACCAATCGACACCGCCAACAAGGCTGCGCAAGGCGATGAACACACAGGGCTACGGCTATGTTTCACTTCTCTATTTCATAACGTTGTATTACATATTGGACAGCCTCCCCTCGGCAGTGCTCTCTTGCGCCCTGCCTCGTAGTTCCTAAATCCCCCGATTCCATCTGAGATCCGATCTCCCTCTTCCTATTTAGTATTTATGATTAACCGACCCTAAAGTCCCGAAGTACTATATATAGGGACGCTTCTCTCATGTAAAACCTTAACCTTGATATACATCATTCACCGTGTAAAAGCCAATCACTGTCAAAGTTCCGACTCGCTTCGATCGTCCTTAGATCTGGAAGCCATCTCGTCCCTCCTCTTGCTATTTGCAGTAATAGCAAGTGCGGTACTCTGTACCATCGCTCTTAGTAGGGCTCGCCCTCTATAAGCACGGTCGGCTCGCCGTTTGTCCAAGTAGCGCCAAGCCCACGTTTCGGGCTCCTGCACAGAGCTACCTCTGCGGAGTAGCGACAAAGCCTTCCCTCGGCATATCGGAGTCGACGCCCTCCGGACCAAGATCTAATCGGGGAACTGGGAAGGTGGCCGGTTGTAGTTTAAACAGATTACACGGTCACGTGTCACGGGTTACGCAGGTCGCGTAACAGACACAAGTTATGCTTTGGTAGAATAAACGAAACGGTGAGTCTTACAAGTATGAAATCTCGATGATGGTGGGGCTCTGTTGCTTTCTCAAGTACAACCTCTTCATTCTCGGCTCTTCTTCGTCTTGGGGAACGTTTGCCAAGGGCATTTTGTCCAAGGACGTTACGTAGTGCTATCTCTAAGGCTTTGGCAACCGCCTCAGCCGTCAGGGGTGTTG
>JBBPNO010000513.1:0-20890 GCA_038090915.1 Boletus eberwhitei
GTCCAATGGCTGCATGCTGTTGTACCTCCTTCGTGCTACAAGACTTTGTGTCTTGTGTCTGCACCCAAGAGACTCAGAGTCTCAAGGGACCTAGGACTTCCATGTTGTGCGCACCCGGACCTGGCACCTCTGTCCAGGTCACTTCCTTTGAGTGCTTCTGCCACCCTTCCAGCCACTCAGGCCTCAGTAGTTTGGTTGCTCACTGCTACCAATGTCTCATTTGCCCAATGAGTCCGACCCGATCAATTGTCAGTCCTATTTGTATCACAAGGGTTATCTGTACATATGATGCTCTGCAACAGGACGGGCTTCGTGCCAGTCCAAACTTGAATCTTGCTTGAGACTTCATGTTCTCAGCAGGCTCTCTGTGGATTTAGCATCCAAAGTCTCTGCGCTGCGCGTTCTCGTTGTCTCCATTCGCATCCACAGCCGCCTGCGCGATCTTGGTGTGGCTCTGGTTCATTCTGCTCCCGGTCTGGGTCTCCGTTCATCCTGGTGCTGTTACGATGCTGGCAATCTCGCACCTTCACCTTCACCTAGACCAAACCTACTCGAAGTAAATCCCGTGTGGGCATTCATTCTCTGGCTCTGCACCGGTTTTAGTCAGCTGATCTCACTGGGCTTTCAGATCCAACTACCGTCCGGGATCAGTGACTGCCAGTCCAACTTCTGCTCGTGAATCATGCCGCTGGCCAGGCCGCGTCACAACTCTGCCTCACACTCTTCGATTTTCCGTCATTCGTCCAACACCAAATTCGACCGCCGCCATCATCCAATACGCAGAGCTTTGTGCCCTGCGTGATCCATATCTACCAGACTTCGAGTCTGAGGTATTTCCACCCGAACGACTTCGTGTCATTAGTAGGGTTGCTCGTCTGGCGCTCCACGACGTCAATCCCTCTCTTATGTGGTGAGTCCAACCTTATCCATGCAAGTCGTCCTCTTACTCATGCCACATAACCTTGTTCATTGCACCCAGCTAAACAAATTCACCCGGTGCTTCCCCCCTACCTCCCTTCCAGCAACTCAGGCTTCGTGCTTGGTTGCTTACTGCTCTTGACTTCGAGTCTGTGCAGCCCCTAAGGACTCAGTGTCTGCAGGGGTTATTCCGTCCGCGATTGAGCTGTACTGTTCCCCAGTCTCGCCGTTGTGCTCAAGATCGTCATTCACCAGGCATTTCCTACTGGATGGGCTTCCAGCCAATATCATCGCGCACGGAAGACTTTGCGTCTTCTGCTGTCTTTTAGAATTCGTGTCCAGGGGTGTTTCCAGTTGCATCCCCAGTTGTCTCCAGCAATTTCATCTTCCCTCGGACCTCAAGTTCATCCCGGTCTGCGGTCCCCCTTGCCCCGCTGTTCGAACTTCGGACTGCCATCTCCCACCTTCACCTGCACCAAGCCTACATGGAGCAAGCCTGCGTGTCTGCTCATCCTCCAACACCAGCTGGACTTCTCCTCTCTACCAATGCCAATTGCTCACCCCACCGCGACCCCCCCTTTTGGAGTGCGGTTGCCGGGTCACCCCCATAATCCTAGTGTCAAGGTCCATTCGCTGCGAGAAAAGCTGGATTATGTCGGTGACGGATGAAGCATCTTGAGAACCTTCGGATTTTAAACAGATCTGCTAGAGATCCTTGCGGGGTTCGTATGTGAGGCAGATTTGACGCGGATGGAAGTAATGCCGTCCAATCCCTTGAAAAAAAAAATCAGGGCAAGATTGGGAATTTAGGTAAAGTATTACGTGGTTTCAACGGGCGCACAGAATGACGTGAAGTAAGTATATAAAGGTTAGCCGAAGATGCAAGCCGAATAGAGATTGGAAGACCGCAAATAAATGGAACCGTCCTCCTTGTCGCCTTCATCCCCCACACATTCCTCTCCCGACGTCTGCGCCGCCAGCAGCATCAACTATAGCATCGACAACACCACCACTATGTTGCGATAGCATGACGTGGCCCGGAGCTGCAGACGAAGGGAATGGCTCAAACAACGATGGAGGGATCTTGCTAGCGATAGTATACGGCAGTCCGTTATGCAGTACGACATCTTTGTACAACTACCCATACCCCCATCCAGGCTGCGGGTTACTCGCTTGCTCGCCCCTGCCCGTCCTCATCCGCCCTCGCCCTACCTTGGTTTGCTGCATACACGCGCACTCGCACGCATATACTCACGTCTCCCTCCTTCATAGGTTTATGCAAGCAGGTGTGCACGTTTTCACAGCCAACTAGTTGAATCCGGAGCTCACCAGGACCGAAGGTAGTCCGGCGACCAGACTAGACCGAAGGTGCGGTTACTACTAGGTACGCCGGAAACGGTCGCCGAGAATGACCATCTCATGAAATGCATGCATGCACCGCCTCCATTCCATTGCTCGCGATGGCCCGTAGATCAGGTGTGACATGTGCGTCCTGCCCAAATCACCT
This sequence comes from Boletus eberwhitei, assembly GCA_038090915.1. NCBI lineage: Eukaryota > Fungi > Basidiomycota > Agaricomycetes > Boletales > Boletaceae > Boletus > Boletus eberwhitei. The sequence continues at coordinate 2,426 of JBBPNO010000513.1, forward strand.
CGATGGAGGTACAACTTATGACTGACCTCTGATCTGACCCCGCCAGCCCACCACGATTCAAGATTCAATTGTGGATCGAATAATACCGTCAGGCTATCTCTTTCAAACAAGGCCGCGATGTCCTCATCGTTATATTGGCCGTCATCATGTTAGGGTTCTGAGCATTATGCAAGGTTTAGGCCCCTCCTCTTTTTTTTCCTTCCTTGTTTATTGTCCAGCAGGGCGGTAGCCCTATGTCTCGGCCCGTTCTCTAACAATGTGCAATGAAGCGTCCCCAACAAATGTGACGCCATACAGCCGCATCAGCCGTTGTAAAGGATGAAGCTTCAAACGAGGGACAACATCTAACAAAAGTCTTGTTTCCGATCCACCGCCGTCTGAGAAATAACGACGCACAAGAGCATCACATGCAATATTCTAGAACTTCCCTCTGAGCTGTGATTGTGCATATTCGGAATTTGTTCTTTAAAGATGTTGTTCGGGGTGCTGATATCAGGAAAGTGACGCCCCGCTTATCTAACCCCAGTCATGCTTGGCACGGGATCCCTGGGATAACCGGGCCAGCAATCAATAGGGAAGATCTGGGTAGCATTCTGGATGATACACGGGATGAATCAGCTCGCGGCGGCACATCAATGGCTGTTCGATGGCTTGAGATCACTGGGGGAGGAGGCGATGAGGGAGTACAAAGGCTCGAGACCACTGAGGGCACAAGAGGCCCTTGTATGTGAAGTTAAAAGGAGATTCCAGATGGGGGGAATGCAGAAGGACTGTATGGCTCCCCCTTCCTGTTGGAACTCATTGCAACAACCCACCTCAACAATATCGCATACATTGAGGTGCCTGGTTTATGAGCACAATGGCTGCTGGCCACAACGGTGAAGGAGTAATCGCATTGGCTGCGGCCGCTGTATGCCCACTTTTGTATTCTTATGATTGCGCTGGCGAGTTGTTGGCTAGTTGGAGCGTGCCATCACATTTATGGCTGAGGGACATTTGGACATCGAACAAGAAAGCGGCGGCATGGACGGAAAACCAAAAATCAAAACTTCCAAAGGTACTCAACAAACAAACAGGCCAGGAGACGGCTGCACCATTTCAGTTCTCGTCGGCAAATTGGAGTAGTGACGCCATTGCCTACAGGGAGTCAGTCCGTGGCAGGGGATCGGCCTTCATTCAATCACTTTTCTCGCAAGCTCACACCCTCAAGACTATCAAGGCTGAACCTTCTCTGGGGTCAGGAGAGTCTGGCGCTCAATCCTTGTTCTTTGCTGTGTAAGGGCCTGCTCCAGTCTTCATCGTGATCTTCATGCCATCTACTAACGTGTTTTGTACATTGTACAGGATTACTGCTCGTTGTTTCCTGGTGATTTGTTGTCCCACCGGTTTGTCATTCCTTTATCTCGTTTGCATCTGTTTCACTGGGGTCACTGAATAGCCTGTCAGCGATCAAATGTATACTATCCGCGTCGCGCGATTCAACATGCGCAACCCGTCTAAAGCGACATTGATGGTCTAATGCATACTCTTATTTATTTATTTTCCGCGGTGTCTGCATCGCATGCTTTTATTTTTATTTTTTTCACCGGTTAGCATGCTTGGGTCTTTTACCTACTTAATTTACTTTTCTACCTTTCAATACAAGCATGGTAACAATACTAGTTTTGCCTTTTTCTGCTTTCTATCAATGGTACCAATTGCGAGAAAAGTGTGAGAACCTTGATACTCAATATTTGATTCCGACTCTGGCTAGCAACCATGTATGGGCTTTGTAATTGGGTGCCAAATAAATGCATATAAGATAGCGATGCCCACCCGCGGTTGGTGACTCCCATTCCCACACGTTCTTAACGCTGGTTCGTTTTCACTTACATCCTCTGTCATTGGATAGCTGATTCGGCCCAGTAGCGACGACTCATCAACGATGTGGAAGATTGGGGGACTTGTATTCACCCATTCTCAATTAGTCCAGCTCTTCAACCATATCCGTCCAGGGCAAGCAGAAAGGGCCAGTAACCCCATAGTCGTTTATCAAGCTGTGATCACTCTGGCACTGAAGAAGAACCTGGATTTCATAGCGGTTAACATTACAAAGCCAAATGGCGGTCGAGGAACAAGGTTTATTCTCTGTATCTACTTCAAGCCTGCTGGGACAGAGACGACAACCAGCTTTGAGAAGTGGCAAGAAGGCAAAGAGGTGGCAAGAGTAAGAAAGTGGCTCACAGCTCATGGCGTTAAAAAGCCGTTGCCATTCGACACCTTTATAATATGAGTCAATGCTCGTTTTTGTATTCTCCAACCTACTTAGCTCTCAGACTCATCGTGGTTTTGTGGAAACCTAAACCCGGATCCTGCAACGTATTCTACGTATATGTTTTGAAAGTGTGAGAGAAGACTAACAAGGCCAGTGTTGACGACAGGCGTTCTCAGTAAGGCTCACAAGCGCTTCAAGTCCAGTACCGCCACCATCCCGCCCCATTGCCTCCGAGATGTGGCTTCGTGCCTCCTCAAATCGCAGGCAAGGACTACGTGTCTCATGTCTCTGTTGTTCGTGATCTCTTCGACGTTCGCTACATCAAGTCCCTGGAGATGGTGTTCTCGATGCGTACCTACTCTACAACGTATTCATGTGCCCCACCCTTTCCTCTCTGCGATTACTGACGCGATCCTTCAAGAACCACGGTTCGTCCTTATCACATTCCTCCGCTGCCGCCATCCCGCCCAACACCATTGCCTCGATGTGGTTTCGTGCCCAATCGAATCACAGGCAAGGACTACGTGTCCCTGTCGCGCTCTCATGAGACTTCGTGTCTCATGTCTCTGTTGTTCGTGGTCTCTCCGACGTTCACTACATCAAGTTCTCTCGATGCGTACGCACCCTTTGACACAGTTTTCAAAGCTGCCATCGCCAGCAATACCCAGGACACTTGTTGAGAAGGTGCGACCTGGATAGTGAGTCCACTCTATGTACTAGATGTACTCTTGGTAATGAGTGAATACAGCTACTAACAGGCCAAAAGTCCCGCCGTCATGCATGCATCAATAAGTACAGATCTTGCTATCCTCAACAGGCTCTCCGGTCTCTGTGTTGTGCACTCTCATCGTCATGCTTAGAGCTTTTCACCCTCTGCGTGTTCCATACCTACCAGACTTCGAGTCTGAGGTATTTTTGAATGACTTCGTGTCACAATAGGGTTACTGCCATTTACGATCACCTCGTTTGGCGTTCCCCAACGTCAATCTCTCTCACGTGGTGAGTCTGACCCTATTGCAAGCTGTCATCTTACTCATGGCCACATAACCTTGTTCGTTGTATGCAGCTAACAAATTTACGTGCTTTCCCCCTACCTCCCTTCTAGCAACTCAGGTTTAGTGCTTGGTTGCTTACTGCTTTTGACTTCGGGTCAGTGCAGTCCCTGAGGACTCCGTGTCTGTAGGAATTATTTCATCTGTAATTGCACTGCACCTCAATCCCGTCTTCGAATTTCCCTTCTGGTCCAAGTGGTCATAATTCCTGTGCCTGTCATACACCCTTCCAATCCCGGCCTGATGTTGGGGGTTTCGCATGAAATCCAAGAATGCCTTCTGCCTTCTTCGCTTCTGTTTAATTAGATACTCATCGGTGGCGACTATTGATCTGGACCACTGCTTCCATGCTGGGCAGGTGCCTTTCTCATTTGAGTAGGTAAGCTCGATCGACGGCTATTCTGGCGCTGGCGACTAAGTGTATTGCTGGAACGTCAGAAGAATCCCGTGCAAACAGGACTACCGCAAAGTGTATTAGACTTGGATCTACTAGTACACCCAGTTTTCAGCTGCTATCTGATTTATGTACTCATTGAACTCATCTCCATTAGTCACCATTTCTGGTGCTGAATCCAAGTCAGCCTCCTCCTTCGTCTCGTCATACTCAATGATGGTGGAGACCCGACCCCGAATCAAGATCCCTCTTAGAGGGCGAACGCTGTTTTTTTGAGACGCCATTGCCAAGTAACGGTTGAGCTGGAAGAAGGCCATTTGCTTCCCCCAGTTACGCTTCTTCACCTCGACGACAAGCACAATGCAGTCGCCATTCAAGGCACCTGTGGCTTTGACGACAATGAAGTCTGGAATTCCAATACCTCTTACTCCCCGCTCAGTGTGTTGGGCATAGGAGTCCGCTGTATCCATGGATGTGTCTCCAGGTTCATCCTCATCCTCGTCTTCGTCTTCATCCTTGTATGACTTATCCTCCTTATCCTCCTCCTCGTCCCCCTCACTGTCACTGTTGTCCTCCTCTTCATCCTCATCCACGTCCATGTCCATGTTCTTGTCCTCGTCCACATCCTCGTCCACATCCTCGTCCACGTCCTCATCCTCATCCTCGTCTTCATCCTCGTCCTCCTCTTTGTCCTCGTTAACAGACGCAGGACTAGTTGGCTGGCTTCGTTCCAGCCAGGCCCAGTCCTCGGAGCAGGTATCATCCAGCTCATCCTGATCGGCAACATTGTGCAACTCAGCAGCGGTAGTTGCAGGACGGAGTGCAGCCTGAGGCTTGACCATGAACCCACGGGACACGGGGAAGTATGTTGCGAGGTACATATTCAAGGGCCCGTACAGCGAGGCCTCAAACCTCAGCGCACGAGGACGTTGGAATATATTTTCCAGTCGCTCCTTCAGCCATGGTACAAGGGGTGGCGGATGTGCTGGCAGAGGATCCATGTTGTTCAGCAAGGTAAGTTGCAGGTTAGCATTTACGAACATTATAGGAATAAAAAACGGGAGTGTGACAAGGGCGATTTGGGCAGTGATCGTCCCTCTCGAAGGCGGGGATAATACCATGCCTCGCTGTGCATGCAGCTGATCGGGCCAAGAACGAAGGTGCGGCGATTTCGTATCCAGTTAGTTCACTTCTTTTCTTACTCCTCTTCTATATGTCATCGCTTGGCGAGATGGGATGATGCACGTTCTGAATCCGAACACATTGCATATGTCTGTGTTTGAAAAACCGCCAGTTGCACCTGTCGACTGATGTCTTATGCATCGTCATCTCAGTGCAGCCCGGTGGACGACATTCTACTATCGCATATATATCAGACAAAGGTATGTAGTCTTGGAACTGACACCCTCCCGCTTTTCTGATTGATTTTTATCAAATCCAGGCCAGAAGGCGTATGCCTTGCCTGTCAATGAGATTGTCAAGATTGTCACCACCGCGACCAGAGAAACGAAATCCAATCGCCCTTACCTCGGACATGCATCTGTACAACAACATCCATCAGGATTCAGGAAAGACAAACCAAAGAAATGGATTGCGAGAAATAACACTCAACATGGGATGGAACTTGGCATTATTTCTCACTGATGCGGTATGTCAGAGGGTACTCCATCGTCTCTCTTTAATGGATGGTGTTTGGGAATGAAATAGGCATTCATCGTTGACGGGAAACATTTGACCAACCTGATGAGCATTGGTGCAAATATGACTGCAGATGGTCAACTCACTCCCGGGCTTAACACCCATGGCAACTTTGAAGGTAAACTTCATTACCTCTCTCCTGTGAGTGAGTATTGTCACTGTGTGGCGGGGTCGTGCTCTGAGCTAATCTTCAATAATATCAGAGAGGTTCGTGTGCAAGACCAGGAGAAACTTCAAGCCACTTCAAAGAAAGATATTGTGATGGAAGATCAGAGGAAGGAAGTTGTTGGTATGCGAGTAACCGTTTGCAGCACAATCAGGTCTCACTGACAACATTGCACACCCAGCCCAGAAACTGAACAAGTTGTTGAAAGTACTCGACGCAGTGAAGTGCTCTCAGAAACATCAGGAAACGTCATCAATGCGTCAATCCGATACATGCGCATGGCTACCTGCTATGGATGCATATGGATCATGGGAGGAGGGAATGGTTCATTCCCATCGCTCCTGGGGAAAGGTGACAGTTTCGATGATCGAAATGGTTCCGTTACTGACACGAACTTGACTACAGTTGGTGCTAGAAAATCAATTTTAGCATGCATTTAGGCCGTCTATTACCGGGGTAGAGTTGTTGACCATGCGAGTAGTTCGTCCGTCATCGATGACCTCACAAACACAGAGGGAGAAATCCTGGCCTATTTCTATTGTGACTTTCGGACGGGACGTTCTACGAGTGCTGTAGAAGTGATGCGCTCCCTGCTTGCTCAGTTGATGGCATGTCTCTGTGTCGCTATAATCGACCCGGAAGATTTACTTGATGAGCTACTCAAGGATGCCGATGGTCGAGTAGATCCGTTCTACAACGTCAAAGGACTCAGATTATCTGTCGAGGGTCATAAGGTTATGTCCTCGAAAGCCCCTGGTCGTTGTCGACGCACTCAATGAGTGCAGGGAGATGGGGACCCTCCTCGTGGGCCTCATTACGAGTAGTCATGACGTACGGATCTTTGTCACGTGTTGTCCTCTGCAGATCATCATCCAAATGCTTTCACATCTTCCATGCATCTCCATGGATAAAATGGTCCGCGAATTGTCAGCTGACATCCTGCTACCTTTTACAAGGGAGCTCGACTCACGGTGTCGGTTGAAAACATTCGATGAGAGGCTGAATTGGAAAGAAGAGATCCAACCTCAACTGTGTGCAAAAGCAGACAGATGTAAGGAGCAATGATTTATGTGTTCACTCCCTAGACTGACATGTTTGTGTTGAAGGTTTCGTTGGGTACAATGTCAGATCGACACGCTCGACAAGTGTACATCAGTATCGGAAATTCGGAGGGTGCTCGAGAGCCTTCCGGAAGGACTGGAAGAGACTTGCAGGAGGATTCTCATTGCAATTGACAGGCGGTTGGAGCATTCGTGTCCAGTGCGCCGTGCATTGCAGTGGCTAGTGACTGCATTGCGGCCCATGCGACTGCGCGAACTTCTTGAAAGGGTTATGATTGACCCTATACAACGAGTGTTAGACCCTGGATTCAACCTGATACAGGGTATCGATTTCTTGGAAGTCAGCAGGAGTCTCATGATTCACCACAAAGACACCGACACATCCTCTTTCATATGAGTGTCAAGGTGAGTTTCGTCCATCCAATGAATGAACCTCTCTCCGGTGTGGCCCTTACCAGCAATGTGTAGGAGTACCTCATTGGAGAACTCGTTCGTGCTAAAATGCCACTATATCACATCATTTTGGAAGAAGTGCACGAACATGTGGCTAGGCTCTGCATGGCATATATTGCGTTCTGCCTCGAGGAGATGAAGGAATGCAGAGATCGGTCGTCTAACGTGACATGACATGGGAACGGGACCTCGTGCTTGCCCCATACTACGCAACTCACCCGCTTCTGAAATATGTGCTCTCTAATGGTTTCATTCATATTGCTCATTTTGGGCCGGGCAAAGGATTTTCACGGATATGGCAACCCTCCAAGAGGTGATTCGCCGACATGCTTGGGAGTGGGACAGAATGTGCAAATTAACTCCGTTGATTCGCTTTGGGATTCCGTGGCCAAGTTCGGAGCACGATATCATGATGTATACCCTCATTGCTTTTGGGTCCGACACTCTGTTTCACACATTCCTCGATCGTCCTACCTTCACACCAAGGGAAGGGACCAACCTGCTCATATATGCTACGCACTTTGGCAAGACTGAGGCTTGGTTGATGGATGTGGATGGATCCGTTGCAGATGCCTCGGACTCGAACACCTCGATTGCAGATTACTCTGATGAGTGCGAGGCAATGCCGATAAAGGTCGCTGTGGACCATTGGCATGCGGAGATACTACTTGATCTACTCTTAGCTCAGGGAAGTACCATCCCGGATGGGTTACTGAACCGCGTGCTCAGAGTGCAGCCTCATCAATTCCCGCTGTTTATTATCCACTGATTGCTACAAACAGCTGAGTTCGTCAAATGGGCAGTCGCTCCCTGGGACAACCGACGACTTCTAGAAGCATTTGTCGAGGTCGAGGAATACTGCGAGCAGATAAAAGGCGGAGATGAGCTAATGCTTGCCACAATGGCGCTTGTCCAAGCTGGTTGTGCAGAGGCACTTCTCCTCGTCGCAGTGGAAAAGGGATGCATCCCCGTCATCAGAACTCTGCTTTCGATTCATACATCATCCCCTTCGGATATACCCTCAGGACCGTATCCCTATGGTAGGTCTTCAACACGAATGTAAACAATTGATCGCTGTTGATGGCTGAGATGCAGAGTAGCCATTGTAAATGCCCTTGCGGCCAATGGGGATACTCCGCTCCACGTAGCCATGAGGCTGTCTGACGAAAATTGATGCCTCATTATCACAAAACTTCTCGTTGAGGCTGGTTGCAGCCCTCGTGAGCACGATGCAGATGATAAACCACCGATCCACGCCGCTGTCGCGCGAGGATTTGTCTCCGTGGTGGAATATCTCCTTTCACTGGATGTGCCTCTTCCGCCGAGGATCTTATTTACCGCATTACAATCCACTGTCATGAAGAGAGTCGAGATGATCTGCTTGCTTGTCGGCAAAGGTGCCAATGTGAACCTTCTCAATCCTGGCGGAGACACTTTACTGTATACCAATATGCGGTCGCTCGATAGATCCGTTTGCTTGGAGATTGCAGAGATGCTCATTGATATTGGCTGCGACCCCTTAGTCTGTAACCTACATGGCGAAATTCCCCAGCAAATCGCAGCAAAGCAAGGGCACCATGAAGTTGTCCATTACTTGCTATCATTCAGCTCCTCAATGTACATGTCTTCCCTGCTGAAAGCTGATCCCGCAGTGCAAGTAGCGATATTGCGTGCGCTCCTTGGCTACATGGATGATTTACGCCTTCACTTAGTCCAGCCCCTCTTTGCTCCCTGTCACTCCGTCTCCTCAGTGTCATTCGCTACACCCTGCCTTTATCCTTCATCTGCCTCCTCCCCCACAGCGCCCTCTTCGTTGGCTGGGTCATGTGCGCCAGGTAAATATTTGTTCACTTCATTCAATACTCGACAAACCGAATCTGACAATCTCTTTTGATAACCTCACGCGAAGTTGCGGGCATAATAGGTTCGAAGGACGTAAAATGAAAGATTCCCTCATGTAGATTACACTTATTCTAGAGGTTTGTAGCTGTGTCGACAGCTTGGCCAACAATCTTGTCCATGTCACAAATAAGGTTCTGGATGATCTACACACCAAAGTCCACCTGTGCTGCATCAGCGAGGACAGTGGATTGCTTGTAAACGCTGCGTGATCACCATTATTTCCGCATTTTTATTCTCCAGGACGGTCAACAGGTTGAACGACAGCGCATTGTTATGTTGAAGCCTGATGCTGGTGTACACCGCGGTTTGTAAAAATTGTACAACCGACAATTTTTCCAGCGATTGTGGAGCCGACATGTAGATTATGTACATGTCTTGGAATCCAGCAATATTGTAGGACATAATTTAACATAAACTCGTGAGTTGATTGAATCCAGATTGTACAATGTACATAATGTTACTATATCATGTATATACAGTGGAACCTGTCAGTGCATGTGCGTTGTCCAATATGTGCTAGCATCTTCAGTTACCCATGGATCCAATATTTTGTAGATATACATCATACAATCACACATGATGGATCCTACATTATTGTTCGGATTTGTCTGCTTTGATTTTTAGATTACAACATGTATGCTACATTATTTCTACAAATTGTTGGTTGTAGGACTCGATTAGGCAATGGCGCACTAGCATACATGCTCATGGATGGCACGAGGTGAGGGCGGGAGGATGAACAAAGGCATACAAGCGAGCATGCACGTGTACCCAGGGTCCGAGGGACATGTGCAAACCGCGAGCACGCATGCAAGTGACGTGGAGATGGAAGCAAGACAAGGGCAGAAGGTGAAGGGCAGAAGGCGAGGGCAGGGCGGGAGAATGCCAAGCGAGGGCGCACGAGTGAATATGCATGCAGTGTGTGGTCCAACTTGTGCATGCGCAAGTGAAGGGGTAGACCCAGGCAGCTGAGCGAGAAGTGGAGCAGCCACGTGAACAACTAGGCCTAGGTGTTCGAGGACGAGGGGAGAGCAGGGTGATCAGTGACAAGCCTTGGGTGAGGGTGAGGCAAAGTTGAGCACGTGTGAGTGAGCACAATGGTTGAGGCACCAAGTGAACTCAACCGTGTGAGTTTTCATACCTGTGACCGGTGCCAGACTTGCGCTTGAAGTGTCTAAGTGTCTGGTACGTATATTGTACATTCAGGAAATGTGTACTCTATATATCGATGGTTCCTGGCGATTAACGCACGCACACCAACTCCGCGCCATTGTGGTATACGGTAAGCACCATTCCTGTAATACTTGGAATATCTCCGCGGATAACATATTTTCATTTTATTACATGCATGCAGTATGAATATACTTATGATATGAGTTGCGTAAAATTTTCTTGGATTCCAGCAACTGTACATGAATTGATTTTTGTGTTCCGACGTGTAGTCTATCCCATTGAAATGGATATGGTACACGGAAAAGGTCTGTGCTGTTAAGCAACCTGCGTAACCTGTGACACGTGACCGTGTAATCCGTTTAAACTACAACCGGCCACCTTCCCAGTTCCCCGATATAGATCTTGGTTCAGAGGGCGTCGCTCTGATATGCCGAGGGAAGGCTTTGAGCACTACTTGGACAAACGGCGAGCCGACCGTGCTTATAGAGGGCAGGCCCTACTAAGAGCGATGGTACAAAGTAACGCACTTGCTATTACCGCAAATAGCAAGAGTAACGAGCTGATGGCTTCCAGATCTTAGGCTAGATCGAAGCGAGGTGGAACTTTGATAGTAGTTTGACTTTACACAGTAGATTGTGTATATCAAGGTTAAGGTTTTATATGAAGGAAGCGTCCCTATATATAGTACTTCGGGACTTTAGGGTAGGTCGGTCATAAATACTAAATAGGGAAAGGGAGATCGGATCTCAGATGGAATCGGGGGGTTTAGGAACTACGAGGCAGGGCGCAAGAGAGCACTGCCGAGGGGAGGCTGTCCGATATGTAATACAATAATATGAAATGGAGAAATGAAACATAGCCGTAGTCCTGTGTCCATTGTCTTGCGCAGCCTTGTTGGCGGTGTTGATTGGTCGGAGCTTAGAAGGCATCGCCTTCTGTGTTGGGGGTCAACGGGGTGTTGGAGAAATAGTCCCCCGCGTCGAAAAGGAGGTCATCCCATAAGGACGGGGTGAGGATCTCGTGGTTTAAGGAAATTTGGTACCCCCTTTCCTGGTCATCTGTAACAACCATCACATCACAAGGAGTAGCAAGAATATTGTGTGATCAGGTATTCAAACTCCACAGAACCCCATGCAAAATGATCTCTGATTGAGGAATGTAATTGATGTCATCATTCATGTGAGACCTCTACTCTCTCCTCAGTATACAAGCGAACCCATTGACTACTTATCATCTCCAGACTAATGGTCAAACAGAACACATCAACCAAGAAGTAGAAAAGTATGTCCACATCTATATCAACCACTGCAAAACTGACTGGGCAGAATGGCTACCTCTAGCCTAGTTTGTCCACAACTCCCAGACCACCAGCACAACAGGCACATCCTCATTCCTGCTCAACTATGGGCAACAACCACTCATCCTGAATAAATGAGTAAAAGTCCGGAATGAATCTGCTATGACCTTTACAAAATAAATAAAAAACCATCATGACACTATGAAAACCACACTGGAAAAAGCAGCTGAAGCCATAAGAAGGAGCCATGATAGGCACACCTCCCCTGCAATGAACTTCATGATTGGACAATAAGTCCTACTTGAGGATACCAACATTTGTACCAACCAACCCACCAAGAAGTTTGACAATAAATGCTATGGACTGTTTAAGGTCAAAAGAAAAGTTAATGAGGCCTTCTATGAGCTCAAACTCCCAAAAACATGGCATGGAATACACCCTGTCTTCTATGAGTCACTGCTCACACCATACACTACTAGGACTGCCCCATCCCAGGCAAAACCCAAACCCTCACCCCCAGTCATCATCCAACAAGACAAAGAACACAAGATTCAAGAAGTGGTCGACTCCAGGAAGAGAAGCAGCAAAACAGAGTACCTTGTACACTGGAAAGGATACCCACACAAGGAATGCACTTGGAAACCCAAGGCAAACATCAAGAATGCCTTGAAGCTCATTGAGAAGTTCCATACTGCCAATCTCACTGCCATCCAACTTATATCCACCAGTTGTGATTATCCAATGTGCACCATGACCGCGCCACTCTTTGCAAACCAGTTCTTCAAATCATATGCCAAATCCCTCAACAAACTCCCTGACCACCTCTTTGAGATACCCATCCTGGATTCAGAACCCAAGCTCACCAATATTCTCCTCGAAAGGTACTTTAAGGATAAAAAAGGGGATAATGAAATGATTTTTGACACTTACCTATATAATAATATAGTTAGCTAAGACTTATACTTTATGAATGCCTAGAATGCTTAAGTCAGACACTTACAATAAACACTTATACTATACTAATCTAGGACTTATGCATAGACACCATGTCACTGTGACAACACACCTATGTCACACATACATGCATCTTTGAAATTGCCTTGTATCTCTTGGATATTACCTTTGGATGACTCTTGATTGTTGTCAGTTTCTATCATATCCCATATAACTTGACAAGTCCAACTCCGGACTTCCGTCCACAACTCCAGTGCATTCTCTTATGGAACATACTTCTATGCTCTTGGACTTGTGTGTAGTAATCTCACCTACTTATCTGTACATATCTATGCTTCTTCATCCGTTCTAGTCTCGCCCTGTAGACACCTCTGATCCAGTGCCTGTCTTGCTTAGGAGCACTGCTCCAGCAAGGTACCAACTCCATTACTCTGCCTCCATTACTAATACCTTCGTCTCAACCATATATAAACCCTCAATATAACTTCTGTATATGCAGTTTGAATATCAACTCTGAACATCACTCCTGTCCTCTGTCTGAGTCTCGACGACTCACTCTGACTTCCACTCAACTTGAAGTTTGACCATATCGAGTCCATACCTCTGATCTTCCTACATCCAGTTCACTGGAGTTGCATTGGAGTTTTCCATTCTTAACAGTTTCCTTTCATAATCCTAATTTTAATTCTAAGCGAATTCTAATTCTAATCCTAATTTTAAGCTAATTCTAATTCTAATTCTAATTCTAATTCTAATTCTAATCAATAAGTAATCAAAAAGTATAGTCAAAAAGTGTACAAAAAGTGTAGTTAGAATGTAGTCACAAAGTATATTCAAAGTATAGCCAAAAGTGTAGCCAGAAAGTGTAGAGAAAGTGTAGTCACAAAATGTACAAAAAGTGTAGCCAAAAAAGTGTAGCCAAAGTGTAGTCCAATGTATAGTCAAATGTCATACAAAAAGTGTAGGAAAAAAGTGTAGTCAAACTGTTGTGCAAAACACACAAGGCTATTTTTCCATACTCAGTGTCAAAAAAGCGGACTTGTTTGCCAATATTTGGCCACCCAATCTTACATAAACCAGCCAGACTTCAAAAACTTTTTCACACCCTCTTGCTTCTCCATTTTATTCTTCTTTATTCATCACATTAAGTCAATACTTTGTAAGTTAATATTTTGACTTGACATGTAACTAATTTGAATTAGAATTGGGATTGGGATTGGGATTAGGATTAGGATTAGGATTAGCTTAAATTAGGATAGGACTAGGATCAGAAGTAGGAATAATAGAATTAACATTTGATTGTATTCACTTGAAATTGGATTAGAATTAGGATTGGCTGATGATTAAGATTACTAAGCCACTATAAAAACACTATGCATACTATGGCATCACTATGACCACTATGAAAGTACTATGACATACTATACAACCACTATGAACTATAAATACACTATAAAAGTACTAACGAAGGAAACTGGTAGGAATAATCTTGGCAGTAGAGCTAATGTGTGGGGAACACAGTGTGTGTTGGATTTCTATGGGGGTGAATAGCAAGGCAGCGATCTGTGTCATGATTGACAAAACCAGGGCTGGACAACCACCTTATAAACCTCTTTCACGAGATACTAGCATTGACTTCTATGCTGTTAAAAACAGACAACTCCGATGCAACTCCGGTGAATCAGAGTTACTTGAGGGTGTCGGGACTTGGCTTCACCTTATGTGGTGTTATGTGGAGCATATTAAAGGAGTACTCAATACTAGGTAACACGCTCGGGCGATACTCACGTAAAGACTGATGTTCGAGATGTTAACGTTCGCAAGTGACAAAGGTTGGGCTGAAGGTATGCTAGCATTGAGCTAGCCTAAGAGTAACTAAGGTTGAGCCTTAATATACGCTGTGATTGCATAGACCAAGAGTGGAGTATATATGCGGAGACTACCTAGTATTTATAGATAGAAGAGAGGTGCACAGACCAGCATGATGAGAGTCAAAAGAGGAAAGAGAAAGAATATGAAAGAATACAATGGAACAAGATGTCGTCATAGAAAGAATATGTGAGAACACAATGGAAGGTGTGAAGCACGTGCCATTATGAAAGAAACGACAATGGAGATATAAGTCCGACTAGAGGAGCAGAAGGAGAATGGCGTTAGGATTGACTAGAAGGATGAAGCTAATATTGGAGACCTATGTGTGTCTCCACATTTGTGAATAGGAAAAGTAAGAGAAAAGGAGAATTCGTGGGTGAAGTAACAAAATTGTAACATGTGATGTGCCCTTGCTCAAGTCCGATGTCCTGGATTTCAAGGACGTAGGAAGATCAGAGGTATGGACTCAACATGGTCAAACCATCAAGTTGAGTGGAAGTCAGAGTGAGTCGTTGAAACTTGGACGGAGGACAGGAGTGATGTTCAGAGTTGATATTCAAACTGCGTATACAGGAGTCATACTGAGGGTTTATATATGGTTGAAATGAAGGTATTAGTAACAGAGGCAGAGTAATGGAGTTGGTACCTTGCTGGAGCAGTGCTCCTAAGCAAGACAGGCACTGGATCAGAGGTGTCTACAGGGTGAGACTAGGACGGATGAAGAAGCATAGGTATGTATGGATAAGTAGGTGAGATTACTACACACAAGTCCAAGAGCATAGCAGTATGTTCCATAAGAGAATGTGCCGGAGTTGTGGATGGAAGTCTGGAGTTGGACTTGTTGAGTAATATGGGATATGACAGTATTCCCCTCTTAGGCCTGAACCCCTGAAGGCCTAGGTGAGAGACAATGCAGAGTGAAAAAGAAACAGAGTCCGAAAGTGCAGAGCTGCTGGTATATAAAAATCAACGGTTTGGTTGGGCCAATTCCATGTACTTTTTACTCCCTACCATGTCCGACCTCAATGACATCCAACAATGGTCCAACAAATGCCTCACAGAGGACGAGGATGACAAGGAGGTGGTTAGCGCCGCCAAGTACAACAAGCGACAGAGGAGGGCCCAGGCCCAGAAGAAGGAAGTAGAAAGGAGGGTGCATGAGGAGGTGGAGAAGAAGGCACGTGAGCAGGAGGCAGAGAGGTCATATTGAGAGGCCAAGGAGGAGGCCATCAGAAGGGTGAGTGACAGTGCACCAGAGTATGTTGGAACTAATGGACGATAGGAGGAGGAGGTACAGGTGCGACAAAGCATCGTACAGGGGAAGAAGAGGGTGTCAGTGGAGCAGCAATGCTTGTGCTGCGAATGCTGGGGGCTCGAGTGTGTACTTGGCCCCAGAAAGTCCAAGTTATGCATTGAGTGTCGTGATGCCAAGGCAAAGTGCGAGTGGTGTGGGTAGGAGCAGCCAGAGAGGCGGAGGAAGCAGAGAAGGGTAGGAGGGGACGAGGCAGGGCCTAGTGGCTCCAACAGAGATGAGGTGGGACCAGGAGTGATGGCAGGGCTCTCGGAGATCCTTCAGGAGATCTGGGAGGCCCTGAAGTCACAAAACAGGTGGCTTGACTGGCAGAACTCCCTGCTGGAGTGTCTGGTGGAGTTAAAAGCAGAGGAGGTATATGGGAGTGAGGATTCGGAGTTGGAGGTGGAGGAAGGGGAGGAGAAGGAGGTGGAGTCAGAGTTGGCCAGATTGGCTGCAGAGATAATCAAGGAAAACAAGGAGGGAGAGGAGGAGGGAGAAAAAGAGGGAGAGGAAGAAGAAATATAGTAGATAACTTCTTTCTTTCTTTTTTTTAATGTAATTTGTGTCTGGTCATGCAGAGTGAGGTCCAGGCTTGTCTGAATATCGAGCATGATAGTCGCTGACAAGTTCGGAAGCATGACTGAGTTCAGTGGCTAGAAGCCAGGAGGTTTCTTCGTTTGTTCCTTCATATCCCAACCACCGGATAAGGTACAGGAGTTTGCAGTTTCAGCGACATCAGTCTATTTTTGAATCAAGGACCTCCAAAACTTCATACTCTGATTCTCCATCTACTTTAACTGGAGGTGGCAGAGATTGTACCCAGTTAGGTATGGTGTTGGGTACAGAGGGTTCTAGTTGTAAGACATGAAAGACCGGGTGAACGGACTTCATTGACTCAGGGAGTTGGAGAGTGAAGGAGTGGGAGCCTGCTTGAGTGATAATTGGGTAGGGCCCTAGGTTCTTTTCAGAGAGTTTCTTTGAAGGCCTAGTGGAGTGGAAGTACTTTGCTTTTATGAAGACTGGGTCACCGACTTTGAAGTCCAGTGCCGGAGATTGCCTAGCATCTGTGGGTCCTTGATAATGCTTTTGGGCAGCAGCCATCTCTTCACGGAGGTAATTATGGAGAGAATCGAGGTCTACAGAATATTCGTGAGTTTTGGTGGAGGTGAGGTTGCACTTGGAGTGTATTGTGACGTTGGGGTGGTAGCCTTTATTGGCGAAGAACGGGAAGACATCAGTAGTGGCACTCAGAGCGTTGTTGTATGCGAACTCCACTAATAGAAGGAGTTCAGACCAGTTGTCTTGCTGGTAATTGCAATATATGTGAAGGTACTGTTCAAGTGTCTGGTTCATACGTTCTGTCTGACCGTCTCCTTTGGGGTAATAGCTGGAGGTAAAGTGGAGGCGGATGTCAAGAGCTTTTCCAAGTGAGTGGAAGAAGTGTGAGACAAGTTCTGAACCTCAATTGGAGGTAATGTGAGAGGAAACTCCATGCTTAGAAAAGACATGAAGTAGGGAGAGTTTTGCCAAGTCCAGGGAAGTTACCGTGTCGTGTGTCAGGATGAAGATGCACTGTTTGGATAATCAATCCATGACGATGAGAATGGCGGTGAATCTGGAGGACGAGGGGAGCTGCTCAATGAAATTCATAGAGATGGAGTTCCACAGCTTTATGGGGATGGGGAGTTGTTTCAACAACCCATAGGGTTGGTGTCTTGGAACCTTTGCATGGGCACAAGTGGTGCAGAAGAAGATGTATTCTTTGACAAACATCCATATCCTTGGCCAAGTGTATTTGCAGTGTACAAGTTCCAAAGTCTGATTTTGGCCAAAATGTCTGGAGAGGTGATGGTCATGTTTGTAGCGGAGGACTTGGAGTCGGAGGTCATTGACATTGGAAACATAGATGTGTTTGTCAAGATGAAGGAAGGTGTCTTCGTCGACTGACCAGCATGAGTCCAGATCGGGAGAGGACATATGTAGTTTGGTAAGTGGGTTGGAGGGGAGTGCAGATAGGATGTTGCTGTGGAGTTGCTCTAAATCAAAAAGAGTGCTAGCCTGGAGTACCAGAGCTGCAAGATAAGTAGCACAGAGGGAAGAAGTGAGCTGTTCCTGTGTAAAGATGGGGTGGAAGTTGTGCAGATTGATGTGAGTGTAGTCCTTATCCCTCTTTTTGGGATAGACATCCCAGTGTCTAGTAAGGACATCAGGTTTCGCACCAAGTCATCCAGGGTGAAAATGGACGATCATGTGGAATTGGGAGAGGAACTCTGACCGGGTGAAACAACCTGGCCTTACCGAAAGGCAACAAGTTCAATCAATAGATGACAAGTGAGGGTAAATCAAGTAGCTCCTTGTAGTCAACCAGTAAGACTGGGAAAAAGACCAAGAGGACAAGACTGAGGTCCTCTGGCAGCGACTTGGGCCTTTATATACTGTCTAGGGATTTACACTTGTGTATACTAGATCTATCAATATGCTATGCTACATATGTGATTGGTGAGGCAAACATGAGGGAAACATGTGTATCAGTACAGCCATGGAATGGAAGCATAGCATGAGGAGTACATAAGGCAAAGGAGTCATAAATAAAGGCATGAGGTGAACATGTGTTTGTCTAGACTAACATGTGTGATCCTGCAGGCAAGCATGAGGCGATCTAGGCCTTGGACGAGTCATGGTGAATGGCATGAGGGTGCCATGAGGTTGATGGGTCTAGATCTCTGCATGGACTTGAGCATTTGGCAGGTTCAGGTTATAGAGGTAAAAGATTGTTAAGAACGGACAACTCCGATGTAACTCCGATGAACCGGAGTTACTTGAGGGTGTCGGGACTTGGCTTCACCTTATGTGGTGCGCCCTTGCTCGAGTCCGATGTTCAGATTTCGAGGACGT
>JBBPNO010000514.1:0-20881 GCA_038090915.1 Boletus eberwhitei
AATCTGTTGTAGAAATTTTTGCTGACCACCAAATCTCTCCATTTCTTTTTGAGGACCTTACTATAGATCATATAAACATATCCTAGACCAATGTTAGCCAAGATTATGGTTTTGACTTTTAGTTTTTAACTCCCAGATGAGTATATAGAAGTCAACCTGCAATGTTGTATCAAATACAGGATCCTTGATATACTTCCAAAGACGGTTGAGCTTGTCTTTCGTCTTCACAGTCAACTTTGAATACTGCCAACACATTAGTAAGCCTGCAGTTGGACTGCTAAATGCTGAGAATAAATTCTCCCTAGTGATACTTGAAGGGGGTGTAATATTGGTAAGGCTTGATATGGACGAATGGGGTCTGGAGTGAAGTAGGACAAGAGTGGGCGCATCGACTGGGTCACATAAATCAGGAGCACGAGAAGGATGGTTCGGATAAATATGAAATATACCCATGGAATCAGGCCCTGTTTGATAGGGTACTAGCAGCTGTAGTGACTGCAAGGTCTGTGAAGACAAATCAAGGGAAGGAGAGCGAGGAGAGGGGACTTGGCGAAGACCGGTGTCTATAACTGGCAAAAAATCAACATAATGTGCAGGAAGGCGGATACCACATCCAGAGTGAGTGGAGACAGCCGGAGGGGATGGAACATGAGCGATATCAACCATCTACAAATTGAATTGGTAAGTATTGTTTCGACATGATTAAAATGTATACCTCTGGCCCAGGTTCATCATCCAGGACCATTATGGTGTCCACATTCATTTCCACTGGAGGCGAATGTATTGAGGGACCTGTTACGATTAACCAGGGGGACACCACTTTTTCCCTTCTTACGGACATTCCCTCCACTTCCCTATGGGACAACCTCATGTACGACGCGGGGGATTACTTCCACGATGCCCCTTTGACCCCCAGTAATGAAGGCAATGCCTTCTGAACTCCGACCATCAACACTGCCGACAAGGCTGCACAAGGTAGTGGACACTGGATTCCGGCTATGTTTCATTTCCCTCTATTTCATACTACTGTATCTCATATCGGACAGCATCCCCTCGGCAGTGTTCTCTCGCACACTGCCTCGTAGTTCCTACAAACCCCCGATCCAATCTGAGATCTGATCTTCCTCTCCATATTTAGTATTTATTAGCAACCTGCCCTTAAGTCCCAAAGTACTATATATAGGGACGCTTCTTTTCATGTAGACCTTAACCTTGATATACACAATTCACCGTATAAAGTCAAACACTATCAAAGTTCCGCCTCGCTTCAATCTAGCACAGATCTGGAAGCCATCTCTTCGATACTCTTGCTATTTGCAGTAATAGCAAGTGCGGTACTTTGTACCATCGCTCTTAGCAGGGCTCGCCCTCTATAAGCATGGTCGGCTCACCGTTTGTCCAAGTAGCGCCAGCCCACGTTCAGGCTTCTGCACAGTGAGCTACATCTGTGGAGTAGCGACTAAGCCTTCCCCCGGCATATCAGAGTCGACGCCCTCCGGACCAGGATCTAATCAGGGAACAAGGGAAGGTGGCCAGTTGTAGATCAATAAGGATTACACAGTCACGTGTCACGGGTTACGCAGGTCGCGTAACAGGACCTGCATGTTGGACTGAGTCCCCTGATGGCTTTCGCTTTCGCTTTTTCGCCCTCTTTTTGCTCTTGTGCTGGTCATAATGCCTTGAAAAAATATTAGCACTTTGTAGCTTATTCGCCCTACATTGCGCTTCATGACTATTCAAAGACCATTGCGTAGTGAATGTTTTTGAACATCCGAGACATGCCAATACATCCATGTGTGAACTAGAGGGTGTGGTGAAGGCTCAGAGCGGTGCAGTGAGAGTGTTCAAGTCATCGATTGCAAGCAACATGGGCCTAGGGCAATATATACATGGTTTGTACTGAAAAGGAATATAAGAAGCTACCTAAAGTGGTGTAAATTAGCCAGGCAACAGCTTGATAAGATAAATGGAGCATACCCTCTGCCTCTGTGCCGCATGCATGGTGGTGATAGTCTGAGTCAAAGCAGGATCTGCCAGCAGCGATTTCTACGTCGAAGTTAAACATGTGACCTGATGACAATTTTCAAAAATGGTTTGAGATTAGATTCACCGCATCTTTATCTTGCACCACCATCACAATGCCCTCAACTAGCCATAAATGTGCCCATTCCCTTCACTTCCCTATCTCTGATAATGACCAATCATCAAAATGCATGAAGTCCAACTCAACAAGGAAAGGCAAAAAACACGTAGCATACAAGTATGTTTTATTTCTGTAGTACACACACTACTAATACTATTAAGGAAACACTGGCAAGGCTCTGATTCTTCTAGCTCTGACTCAGAGCCAGAGTCAGAGCCAGAAGAAATCTTAGGAATCAATATTGAAGAGTGTCGTAAAGTAGCACGGGCAATCACACGCTGCCATGACATGTTCTGTGACCTTGCCAAGGTAATTAAGGTTGTACTACTCATAAAGCAAGAAGACGAGGGGAGTGATGCGGAGGATGAGGATATGCGCATGTCACGTGAACAGTTCTTGGCACGCATGTAAGTTTATCCTTGACTCCATACTGATTAGAATCTGTTGATTGGAGATACGGTCATCTAGGTCCCCGCGCACCATAGCGCATTTTAAACATGTATATCAGCTCCTCATTCGGGACATCCGTGGCATAAAGTCACTGATTGACGATCCTTCCAAAGCAGCATAGCTTACAAAAATCCTTAAAATTGTGAGTATATGCGCATACATCTTGGTCCCACAGACTAATTAAACCTCACAAGATGCAAAAAACAATGGGATGCACTCATGCCGACAACTGTAGCCGGTTACGAAAGGAAGCACCGGCCTATGCTGCTCCCAATCCTACAGCTGCCGCTTTGTCCCCACCAATCCCCCCTGGGAGCACAAGGTCCAAATTAGGACTGAACCACCCGGTTCTTGCCAGTTATCTTTGTCCTGTTGAACACGTTGGGGCATATCTAGATCCAGATACCTCAAAAGAGTAAGGCCCGGTCTAGACTCCAGCAGGGCTTCGCACTCACTTATCGCGTTTGATATTTTTGATAACTGATGCAACGCACCAATTAGGACGCTGGAAAATTTACAAAGCGGCAGAATCGACATGTCTGCAAGCGAGTTCCCAGCATTCTTATGGGAAGACAATGGTGCGAATTACAAGGGAGAAGATATGTACTCTGGTCTCTTTCGAGGCTTCTACTTGGAACGGGTGCGTCATACACTTATTCTCATAGTGGCTCAGCTAATTCTCTGCCTTAGATTACTAGACATATTTTCACCGGTCCTTCAACAGCATTAGGTGGGGACCCACTTGGTGTGCGTTCGTGCAATGCAACACTCCACCAAATGGAGAAAGCAGAGGCCGCGCACATTGCTTATGCGGCAGTACAGGTGAGTTTTGGTTCACCACATGATGTATTCTCACTGGCGTTTGTCAAAGGCTCGCTTTGGGATAAGCTCAAAAAAGCGTTGGGGAGAAAAGGACGGCCACTTCAGCTACCGGGAATTCTATTACCTTCTTTTGGACGTGATTGAAGAGTGCGAGGACATTGCGTGGAAGAGTGCGCTCCTCAAGCATTATAATATGTAAGTTTTTGCCTTTGTTTCATGAATGTACTGATTTCGCTTTCAACAGAGTACTCTTTAAAGACGAAAACGGCCGTGAGGCCATGCCCAGCAAAAGTTCAATAGACGTTGGTGTGGTTCCCACCAAATCCAGTGCGTTTTTCTCTCGAATGCGAGCACAGGCCGCAGCGCGAGCTGTGGCCAGTAACAGTCCTGCCCCTCTTCCTTCCAGAGACTCGCACACCACTAGTAATTCCAAGAACCCGACTCCACCACCAACATCTCCACCTCGTTCTCCAACCCCTGCAGCATCCGGCATGCAGGAACCACCTGCTGGTACCAAACGACTCCGCCAGTGGACCCCAATTCAACGCCAGCATTCCCCCAGGCCAGTCGATACCCACTGGCAGTGTTCCCCGAGTCAGCCCGAGGATAGCCGATATGGGCCCATCAGCGACCTTTCTGAAATTGAAGATAACTATGTGGTCGAAACAGGAAACTCGAAGAAAACAAAGGCTACGCAGAGAAAGGGGAAAAAGAAGGTCACCACTGGCAGTACAACGGATGAGCAAGCAGCTTCCTTGGCTCGCCCTCAGCGAAAGAATATCCGGAAGAAGGGAAAGTAATGGAACCTCTGTCATAGTGGGTAACCATACTATTATCGGTCTCGCACTCGCTCCCGCACTCAGTCTCAGTCTTGGTCTCACACTCGCACTCGCACTCAGCCTCCGTCTCAGTCTTGCACTTGCTCTTGGTCCCGGTCTTGTAATCGCACTCGCACTCACTCGCACTCAGCCTTGGTCTTAGTCTTCCGCTTGCTCTTGGTCCTGGTCTTGTAATCGCACTCGCACTCACACTCAGTCTCTATCTCGCACTTCAAATTACTCTCGCCGGTCCCAATCTCAGTCTCGGTCTCGGTCTCACACTTGCACTTTCTTAGTCTTGCGCTTGCTCTTGGTCCTGGTCTTGTAATCACACTCGCACTCGCACTCGCACTCTGTCTCGCACTTCAAGCTACTCTCGCTGGCCCCGATCTCGGTCTCAGTCTCGGTCTCACACTTGCACTTGCACTTGCTCTCGTTCATCAGTTTTAAACTACTTGCTCTCACTTTCGGCTTCGCTTGCATCATTCGCACTCACACACTGCTTGCACTCGCACTTCCGAGTCATTCGCATTTCATTGTTATTGTCGAATTCGCCTGCTTGCAGAACTCCCAGTACCCGTACAGCTATTGGACTTTCGATGTAAACACTGCACTACATTGTCTTACCGGGACGGTAATGTAAGGTTTTTGTGTGTCTACCAAAATCCGCGCGAGACCGAATGTGTACGCATGTCTGGAAATACCACACTTCAAGTGTATGTCTAAATTCCCAATATTGCCGGGTTATTGGGTTTGGAACGGGAAAAAACGTTTGCTAGGATTGCATTGTCGCCCACGAAATTTCCGGGGGGTGCCCCGTTGTTCCGACAAGTCCGACATACAGAGATACTACTACATATAATTATGTCTTTTTTCGACTCTTTTTGTGATGCATCTTGCTACCTTGACCACTTGCCCACCGGAACTCAGAGGGCAAAGAAAAAAAAAGGTAAGCTCAAGTCCAACCACAACCGCCTCCCAGAAATGACACACTGATTATCACGAACGCCCCCGGGTCCATCACCCACCCACCCATGTCTCCCTCGTTCGTCCACCCTCGCGGAGCGCGCGTGCGCGCGCATGTCCCTGTCTTGCCTGTCCACTCTCGTCTCTCACGCGAGCACGCGCACGCTCCTCTTTGCGGTTGCGGCGTCTCGCTCGCCCTTGCGTCTCACACACCCTCGCCCGTCCCCTTCGCGCCGGTCTCTTATCTCCCTCGTCCTCACCCACCCTGCTCGGTGGCGGCACCGTCGCTCGTTTCGTCCTCATCCTCGTCATCCTCGCACTCACCCTCATCCCACCCTTACTCGGCGACGGCACGATGCACCCAATTCCGTGCGTTGTTGCTCGCCTCGTCCTTGCCTTCAACCTCGCGCTCGCCCCCCTCCCTGCTTGGCGGTGGCACGACGCGCCTTGCCTCGACCTCACCTTCAACTTCGCACTCATCCTCATACCTGCCCTCCTCACATTCGCGCTCTAGTTTACTTGCCCTACACACTTGTCCGTCGCAGACATCAACTTGCGGATGCCCCGCGAAGAAGCGAGGAGCATTTTTGACATGACATGATCAAACCCATCGGTATGGCAACTCTTGACTACGTCGATGAGGGTGTACCCGCTGAGCTTGCGATGTAGCTCTTGCCATCGATAGCAAGTTGTTCATCGAGATCATGGAGAGTTATAGAAGGCGAGTGCTCGAAGCTATCAGTCCAAGAGTGTTCCTTGTTCATACTTGATGGCGCAGGGGAAAGGCTGACTGTGGCGACATCGACATCTTGATCACGCGACCGACTACAGACGGCAGGACACATCAAGGTATGGTTCTATTGAAAACCTTGTAGCGAATGCGTGGTCCAACCAGTGATTCGACAGGGGTGCTGCGTACCTTGCTCGACCAACTGCACGCGGCCGGCATCTTAACCGAGGATCTGGCCATGCCCGACGATTTTTCAGACTTTGAGTTGATATCGCGGTCTCTGCAAGCTGCCCGTATCTAGTGCGAAACGCCGACGGATCGACTTTCTCTGTGTACCCTGGACGAGCCGAGGCGCTGCGTTGCTTTATTACACGGTGAGCCTCTCTCACCTGCCTTGCGCGCGCACAGACTGATCTGTATTTACAGGGTGACGACACTGCCCACCATCGTAGAACCTCAGGCCAATTTCTTGTGCGGTCATAGCTTCAACCCACCTTTCCTAGCTCGGACATCCTCCAGCGTTCTGAGCCCGCTTGCAAACCAAGCAAAGGCAGTATGACGGCCTGAGTGTATGATCAGCATCGTCAACCAGCAGGGAAAAGCAGTGAGTACTCGCCAACGCCGTAAATGCCTTGGAAAACCCTCGTAGCTGCAACGCCTTCTGTATTCTTGTACGTGATACGCTTGAGGTCTCCCGTGTCGATGATTTCTATGATCTCTCGCCCCCTGCTCCGCGATGCCACGACGCGCGCGCATCCTCGCCCACTACCATCACCACGCTCGCCGTCGCGCTCATGATGGCCCACCCCCTGCTCGGCCGCCGCAGCGTCAAGTCGGTGACAACACGACGCACGCAATCGCGCACATCGTGCCGTCGCCGTCGCCGTCACTGTCACCGTCCTCGTCCTCACCATCGCACATGCCCTCTCCCTCACCTTCTCCCACCCTCCCTGCTCGGTGACAACACGCACTCTTGTCGCTCCCCACGTCCTCGTCACCACCCTTACCCTCCCCTCCTCATTCCGAACCCATCAGTGCCACCTGATCTCCACTGTTGCACGACGAGTGCAGGCGCGCACGTCCCATCTCGCCACCTCGCCAACTATCACCCGGGCCCCGCTTAGGCTGTCGCACGAGCGCGGGAGTGCACGCTTGTCGCCATCACGCCGCCTTGTCCACCATTCCCCATCATCCTCGTCCCCGCTCACTCGCACTCGCCTTCACCACATCCACATCCCCTCATGCCACACAGTGGTCGTGCTCGCATGCACGCCCTGCCAGTACCTGCTTGTCACTGCCCGCATCAAAACGTGGCTGGCTAGGGAACAGCATGGGTATGGTACCCGTACCCGCGCACCTCACCCACACCCACCTCGCCATCACTGACCTCACCCCTGCCTCGCGCTCATGTGCAAACACGAACGTGAATGCACAGAGTGTTCACATTCGTGTCTGCATGCGAGTATGGCGCTTTTTGTGCCGTTCCCACCTATTCGCGCCATCTCGCGCTCACCCAAGTCGCCCCCACCCTTTTCCTTGTCCTCAGCAACCTTGTGTCGATGATGACGACAAGACGACGACAATGCGCCCTTGCGGGCCTCCCCCCTCACCTACCTCACGACGATGTGAGATTGACGACGGCGTCCTCCCTCTCCCGTCTCCCTCTTCTCCCCCCTCGTCCTCACCTGCTTCGGGGGGACGCGACGACGACGCTGTCGCGTTCTCCCTCTCCCCGTCGCGCTCCTCGTCCTCACCTACCTCGCAACGATGCGACAACGGCGAACGACGGTGACGATGACGACGCCATCGTCCTCTCCCTCACCTCACCTCCTCCCCCTCCCTCACCTCACCTCCTTCCCCTCCCTCACCTCACCCTCACCCTCTTCCACTCCCCTCGTCCTCACCTACCTCACAACGACGACAACAACAACAACAACAACAACAACAACAACAACAACGCCTCTTCCTCTCCCCTCGTCCTCACCTACTTCGCGACGACGCGACGACAACGACGACAAATGCTGCCGCCGCCGCCCTCTTCCTCTCCCTTTCCCACTCCCACTCACACTAACCCCTCGTCCTCACCTACCCGCGACGACAACGACAACGACAACGAACGCTGCCGCCGCGGTCCTCTCCCTCTCGCTCCCACTCCCACCTGCCTCGGGAGGACATAACGAACGGCGACGACGATGGTGCCGTCGTCGGGACGATGCGATGATGATGACGACGACAACGACGAACGACGCCGTCGCCGTCGTACTCTCCCTCTCCCCCTCGTCCTCCCACCCCGCGACGACGCGACGAGGACGAGGACTAGAACATCCCTGCGGCAAGTTGTGGGGTATCGTACATCGAGGAGGCCTTATGACCTGTCAGAAAAAAAAATAGGTCGTGAATATTGTTTCCGAAGGGAGACCCCGTACTGCAAAGATCGTACCGCGTATGTCGCTATGTTCCACATATGTATGTCCTGTGGCAATCCCACCTATTACCCCGCTTCGATGTGCATGCAAGCGTGTGTGCACGGATACGCGGCCACGAAATGACTTCCTAAGAGTGAGTTTAGCTGCTTGGTATGTTTTATTAGGGAAATGCCAAACCTATGGCAAGTTTGTGAGGGCAGGATAATATGAAGACTGGCGCATATATCTCCTTTAAGTTGATACGCGGTTTCTTCTAGAGTCGAGTATGATATAAGAACATCCAGTCGATCCTATACCAATCAGGAATGTCGCTGCAGAGGTCGGGGACGTGGAATGCAGAACCATAAATATTGCTTCCACGGCATATAGGCGAGAGCAGTTCTGCGGTGATGACCTCCTCGCGGATGATGAGTGTATCTGTTCCAAGTGTGCTACCCATACACAAGCACGATAAGCTAGGAAGGAACAATGGGAGAGATTGGATAGAAATATGGAGCTCTGCTTGGTGTGGAGGGTGTGATTTCTCTGGAGGAATGAGGGACAGTGATTGTGCGATGCTGACAATTCGGTAAGACCCAGGTCCCAGGAATAGCACTTGAGAGCGGTGGCTCTAGCTCCGTATACCCGGTTGCGTTGCACCCCGATGGAAAGCATGTTTTAGGTCGGACTAACGATGGATCCGACGGTGGGGACTTGCAGACGGTCAAGAAGTCGGAAAAAAACAAACGGGAATGTGGTTGCAGACCATTTCCGTGTCGAGGGAGCACAAGTGGGTAGTTTGTGGAATTCTTGGCGCGGGGGTACGCGTGTAGGACCGAGAGTTGCATGAAAAAAAGGTCGTCGACGTGGAAGGCGAAAACGGGGCCGTGTGTTTCGTGTTGGGCATCTGAGCCACGTTCCGAAGGACTATGCTCCACCTTGGACGGATGGAGCGGCGCAGATATCGATGCAATGCGACGTACAGATTGTACAGGATGTAAAGGGGGTGATCTGTCCTTGTGCAGAGAGCCGCATGCCACGTTAGGACGAGCTGGTCACCGTCAAGAGGACGCTGAAATCAACCTGCGTGAGAGCAAGGAAGAGGGAAGGAACTGGTGGAGGGGGATGGGACCTACTACCCAGCCGCCAGCTTCAATCCATCCGTGCTATATCCCTCTACTTAAGACGTTCACCACAGGGAAGCTGATGGGGAACGAGTAACTCTGCGCCTAGCCTCATGTACCTAAGCTCACGACACGAATGCAGCGTTGAGTGACCCTGCCCTCCTCACGCGCAACGTATCCATGTACTCGAACCGCGTCTCGTTCATTCATAGTACCCTCGGAGAGGTTTACTTGGGACGCAGAACGGTGACGAAACCAGCAAGGATGCGACGTTTCGGTAGCCTTCAATTTGAAGCTGGAAGAGCGAGCGCCTTGTTGACTCGCAACCAACGAAGAGGCGCTGACGGGTGTGGATGAATACGGTATCTTCCGTTGTCGAGTATTCGTCTGACGTGCTGTAGTGGGGAGGTCGTGTGCGGTGATGAGGGAGAGTAGAATAGACTAAATGTGCAGGCTCGTATCATCACCAGAGAGGGACAACGTGAGTGGATCCTGGGGTCACTGCACTCGATCGTTTACTCAGTTGTACTTGGATCTCTGATGAACAAAAAAGACGTCGAAGCGGGAGGAACGTAGATATGCTAACGCACATCCTCGTCTTAGTTAGCATTCTCTAGGTTTACAACAGTGGCCTGAATCAACGACGCACCGCCCTCCATCCTAACCGTTGTGTGCGTATCATCATTTCGTCAGTGACCGTTGACGAACTAGCCAGGTTCACACCAAATCACCTAGATCATCCATGGGTTCCACCTCCGGTACATGGCCAACAACGCATCCATGCAGGAAATGCGATCGAAAGGACGGCCTTGTCCGTCTGTCGCTGATGTGATCCGACATGAGCCCAATAGGTAGGTGAAAGGAGGTGTGCACACCGTGAGATGGACCATCTCGGCGGGAGGATGAGATACGTCGATTACTTGTTGTGCCCAATAGGAAATGAGGTATCGGTATCATCGCGTGGTTCATAATAACCAGAAACAGACGCACTGGACCGGCTCCCGGTGGAACTGCATGACCTTGTCTATTACCAGATGCATCTTTTTTCGGATGGCCAGGGTTAACAGCCTTGGTAGACGATTTAGGCTGTAACGTCCGATGAGTGCCAGCATATAAACTCGAGGAACAACGGACCTTTCATTGTCGAACGGGTCTCGCCACCGCTTGCTAGAGCGATGTGTTAGACAAACCGCATCCGATCGTCTATCAAGGAAGAGCACTCACGCGCACACGCTGGCCTGCAGCCGTCCACGAGGGCCCCACATTTGTGGTGTTCACTCCTGGCGGTGACTGCGAACGAGGCCGACGATCGCCAGACTGACCCGACGTTCTGGGAACACGATCAGGCCTGTGCGAAGTCATCTCGTTCCTCTTTCTTGCCCTCGTCGGTAGCCACCTTTTGAGCATTGGAACACCGTGAGATGAGTTAGGAGCGTCAGCATTTTCCACTGGATGTATCTCTGACGACTGTGGGACGGTGTCAGACGTGCTAAGCAGAGGTACCTCGTCCTCGCGGGGGTGGGCGGAGGATGATGCAGATTGGGACAGCGACTCCAGTAGCGTCAACATGGAGGGAAAAGGAGAACGTAGCGATGGCTGACCTCGTCGTAGTCAAACTGGGCAGCTGGCGTGTTCGTCGGCACCTCGACCTATGTGCTCGTTAGAGCTCGCTTCGAGGGAAAACAACGAATGGATACCTCAAGGAGATCACTGTCGTCATCTTCATTTCGGGTCTCGGGCTGGAGTTGACCGGATTTCCCGGGCTCATCCTGGTGTGAGCGCAGCTAAACTCTTACTGGGTCAGAATTAGGTGGCTTGTTGTCACGGCCGGTCGAGGTCGAAGGCAGCTCATTTTGTTGTCGTTCCTCATGAATGGATGCCTAACGTAGAAAGATGGAGTGGGTATCACAAGGCGTGCCAACACGGTCAACGGACAGATACTTACATGAAAAGGACCATGTGCGTTAGGGAGAATGCTGCCAAGACTGCGCACGTTGAGTCTCCCACCGCCTTGTCCAGTCGCAAGGTAGCTGCCGTCCGGGGAGGTTGCGATCGAGTATATTTCTTCCCTGTCCTCGATGGTAGGGATAACGTGTGAGAGTCGACGCATCTAGGAACAAAATGGAACGCCCTGCGTAGGTAGCTATAAATTTGCCATTCGGTGCCAGCACGACAGAATGGTGGTAGCCGCCGTCGAGAATTGGCGATTCTGGCGACCCCGTAGATGCAGCGCAATCGGACCTGATTTTCTTGTACTTTGATGTGGCAAAAAAATTGGAGAGCGTCGTTGGCCCACTCTAGTGGAATGTTTGGCCATGTCGTGGGTGAGATGATAGTCGTGGCGATGATGACCTCGCCGCCTCTAGCTGTGACTGTCAAAGATGCGGATGGATTTTCCTGAGGACGCGGTGGCGATGTGCTCGCCATTTGGAGAGAACCTGATGCCAGTGATAGAATTGTCATGTTTGAGTGGGCCAACAAGTCGCTTCCCGCTCGTAATGCTCCAGACGCTCGCTTCGCAGTCACCACTTCCAGTTCCGGTGGCACACCTACCCGAGTCTGGGGAGCCGCCAACTGCAGACACCGTCTGTGTGCCTTCCACGTGCATGTTGATGGCCTTTTCACGCACATCTGCATCCCACACGCTTGCCCCTACCAAGCAAGCCCCACAGACTATCCATTTCATCACAGCAGTCTTAAAGCTTGGTTTGGCCTTACATGAGATTACGTTGCTCAGATTTAATTTTTGAAACGCCCTTGTAATGCTTTCCAACGTCACGGGTCGGACTGGAGCCCTTCGATAGAGAAGGAATGCTGCACTCAGACATAAGTGGAACAGATGGGTTAATGGTGCAAATAAAAGGTGTTTGACAAGACTCACCCGAACGTCAAACCTTGCCTCGTGTCCACTGGAGGATAATGGGTACTTTAGGACAGGGGACTGCGAGAACTGACGGGCAAAGCGGGGATGTTGCGAGCGAGGAAAATAGTCGTGGTGACGATATGGGAGAACGATGGGGGGGGCAATCCATTGGAGTGCTATGAACGGACGCTGTACTAGGAGAAGGGTTGACGGGGGGGGAGATAGTTGGAATCAAATTACTGTAAAGCGAGTCTAGTAGGCGCTTTATATGAACTTTGTCTGACCTGGCAAGAATGGGAGTTCCGACTCAGTCGCAGGTCACCGGGGCTGAATGTATGGAGAGCCGAGGCCAAGACTAACTGGAACCCATGCCTTTAACTCATGGTGGATCAACACGGCAGTTCACCGTTCATACGTTTCTCGTACTCATTTCACCGGTGCCGCATCTGCCAGTGAGCCCCGTTCTCGACGTCGTCCGATATCCCGATCCAAAGGTGATTCTCCCCTCTATCTCGTCTCCTACTTTGGACGCGTATACCGCAACATATATCCCCACACCTTCTCCGACCTCGCCTCCATCGTCGCTCCCAGTCAATGAATTTGACGTACTCGTCACACCGTGGCGGAGTGCCAGATCGTAGTATTTCAAGGTACGCACTTCCGACGTTGATCCCTGACCCTCACCTTTCTCGCGCATAGGCAGCACATGCATCCCTTCTCATTGGGACCCTCAGTTGGATGTTTAGCGCCAAGTCTAGTGGTACGCTTCACTCGCCCCTCGACTTCCTGTCTCGGCATCCCACCCAAGGGGCACCATCGGCCATTCATGATCTCATGAATTGCGTTCGTAACGTTTCAAGTGCCTTAACGTTTCCCCTCCTGTCCCAGCTGATGCTCTTTCCAGGAGATTTCGGTTGCCAATATTACAGGTGCAGCACACGACTATCTCAAACGTCTCATTGTGCTTGTCGGCGCTAAGTTTACGCCGAGCATGAGCCGATCAAACAAGGTCCTTGTGGCAGGTTTGTGGATGTAGCTCCATACCATCGTTTCTGCGCATCGACGTAATCCCCTTGTAGCCAGTCCTCACACAAGACAACCCGTGCACCCTCGCAGTCTATTCCGGCCGTGAGCCACACGTGGTTAGAAGATTGCTTTGTGGAGTGGCGGTGAGTGCCTACACATATACTCTCCGTATCGTGCTGCTCACACACACCAGCGCACTCACGGTCGGACTGGAGCGTTACGTCGCATATCCCCCAGGTATCAACTTTGGCAACGCGTTGATGACACGACACGACAGATGTTCATCTCGTTCATGCCGTTTATTTCTTGGTTCGCTAATTCTCTTTTCTTGTTCCTGCTTTGCTTTTTCTTTTTTTTGTTTACAGCCCCTTCTTCTCAACCCACGTCTACTGCGCGCTCGAATGGCGGTGCCGTACCAGGCAGCTGTGGGATCGGCACCGTCGACACGGAGCAGGAGGAATCGCGCAATGCCGAGTATCACGCTCATGCGCGCTCGGCTGTGGGTGCACTTGACCTATTGACAATGCAGGAAGCTCTTGCGAGCGACGCAACAATAGATGGGATGTCCATGTCCTGGCTAGAGGGCGAGGTACCAACAGAGTTGCAAGTGTCAGCACCTTCGCGGGCACGGTCGGTGAAGAAGATGCCCTCCTCATCCGTAAGGGCGAAGCGTGGGTCGATATCGGCACCAACGATGGCCTCGGCGACGGGGGCGAGGACGTAGGTGGCAAACGACGTATGTCACGTACCCCAGCGAATGGTAAACAATGTGCGCGGACATCTTTAATAGGTTCATGCGCAACATCCCGGAATGTGTCCAAGCCAGGGCCTCCCCGGGGCCGTAAGGGAGGTCGAGGCAGCTGAGCTATGGTGAGTGTGCCAAATCGCAAGATTTTTTTTTTTTGGCTGAAAATGATGATGATGTATGTCCAACATATGTTCAAACGCGGTGATATTGGTAATATCCCCATGCCTTAATAGCCCTGCGGACCAAGTTTGGAAGAGAGCAGTGGTGGTTGGCGTCTTGATCTCTGCAGACCTAAACACTGCAATATCTCCTGGCCTGAGTTCTAACACCAGGCCCTGCTCATATAGGACCAACGCCCCACCCTGAAAGCAACCAAAGGGCATTACCAGACAAAAGCCTCTCCCCTCCCTCCACAAGTATCGCATGAACGTCGTCCGTCACCAAGTGCTTCTGATCTTACGAACGTATGCATATTGGCAAGGCGATAAGCGGGCGTCATACGGCCTTATTGTATATGCTGTTATGCGTCGTCTTTTCTTTTGAGTTTGCTTGAGCGGACGACAACGTGGCTTAGGCGATGATCGCTGCGGCCGTCGGTATCAGGGTCGTGCCACAGCAACTTTTCCCTGTAGGTAAGCCTCGAGCTACGCCAACCGTTCATCTCTACTAGATCCATCTGTCCGTGTTGCACAGCACAAGCTCCTCTGGGTTTGCTTTCTGACCGCCGGTCGAAATAGTACTTTGGTATATTTACTCTTATTGCTTTTCGAAAACGGTGAGTAGCCTATCGTATCGATTTTATTCCCAGTGATATTGCTTCTAATGGCCTATAAGCATTTTCGTTCCTATCGTCAAATAAGGACATCCGTTGTGTGCTGGCACAACCTATCGAGATGGCACGGTTGATATCACCTGCATCATACGTAAGAGAAATATTCACGCCCGTAGAATGGTAGCTTACCTGAAGGTGCAGTCATCACACTTGCCAACACGACCCTCGACGGTGCATTTCCAGTGTATGTTTCTACTTCTCCTCCATGGCACACATCCAGAAAATGCTAACAAAGATGAACATTTTTAGGCTTCAATTTGGCAACCTCTTGGACCTGTGAGTGACGCTACGTTTTTAATGTATTTTCTTTGCTGAGGCTCTGACTCGGACGATGGTTGTTTCATGTGCAAACTTCAGATCACGGTCCATAGCGTGCTTGCATCACACCATGTTCAACCTATGCAAGAGCTCCTACTGTCTTCAGAAAGGGATGACGACGGATTCGATTATGTTCGACAATGATGCATTCCTACCTGCCCTTGAACTCACAGTCTAGTGGGTTCGAGTTGTCTGGAAGGGGGTCATGGGGTTTGACGAGTATCTACGCCGATGTAGACATCAATTTGACCAGGTCTGAATGGTGTTGGGACGCCAGGGTATAGACATTATTTGCAGTGCCTGGCAGAGAGTCACCCCTGTTCCTACTATGGGTGAACAAGAACAATGTTGCCAGAAGTCCGTTGTTACCACGCTGCATGTAGCACTAAAAAACATCATTACTATATTACGGGGTGTAACACTGCTACTTAATTTCCAAAATGAACTGTGTTTGCTATGAGCCGCACCCGAATTTATAGTCTCTCCTACCATTAGCAAGATGTTGGGACAAACTCATTCTTGCTACCTGATAAGTTTTTTTTTGAATCCATTTATGTCCATACCAGATAGGTTATGGAGAAACGCACGCCCTACCAGGAGTACCATGGAAGGAGTCAGGTGAGTACACCTCTGCCACAACGGCTGCAAATGTGGCAATGTCCTCTCACGTTCGTCATTTCTTATCACCGACCAATGTTGGAATTTGACATCGGAGCACACGGAAGCAAACCTGCTCATTCCCTGCTCCAATTTATGTTCCACTACTAGTAGCACCCAAAGGATGAGTATCTGCGGTGAAATACACTGCCAACACATTCCCTTGGCCATGAAGTTCAGGTGCAGTGATTCATCTAGGGCCTACCTTGCATACTCACTCCAACGAGTTCAGCCTTAACCTTGCCCTCCGCACGCGCTTTGGTCTCCCTCGCTTGCTGCGCTCGTTCGAGTGCCTTTTCTCGCCGACTCTCCCACGCCTTGGCGCGTTGTACAGCTTTCTCTTCTTCCATCATCTCTTTCTCAACTTTTTCTTCCTCTGCGAGTTCTTTTCGTCGGGCCCGCGCCCGTTCCATGACGATTTGGTCCGCGACATCCATCCCGTCGACACCTTTGCGCTTGTTCTCGCCTGTGTCTGGGAACATGGCGACGCCGTATTGTGCGCTTTCACGCAAGGTCACGATCGCATCGTCGATGTCAGTGCAAAGATCCTGCGCAATGAGTCGAACGGCTGCCTCGGGTACAAGAATACGCTGAATGAATTCGGCGGGTGTAAGTGGCACAATGAGAGATGCATCAAACGTTGACGGTGGAAAGAGATCAAAAAGGGTCTGGTGTATGATCACCAAGCCCTGCTCGCCATAGCTGCCAACAGTCAATTGGCATCTCTGTTAGGTCGCGAATAAAGGGACGACGTACTATCCCGGCTGCGTCTTTTCAAAGCTTGTGAGTTGGCCTTTAATGCCAATCACTGTTCGACTGCCCTGCTTCTTCACCTCTTTCTTCACTTCTCTCCAGAAAAAACTTTTTATCCTTGGTCCTCTAGGTTCATCGTTGGTATCGAGGCCCTCAGTATCGCTGATATCGTCCTTGTCCAAGATAATGGCTTCCAACTCTTTCTTCATCTTCTTGACCCTCATTGGAACCTTCGCAAAGTCGATCGTCTTCGGCCAGCCTCTCTCGGTTGCGATCGGCAGCTGGTGTGATTCGAAGCGATGTTGTTGACAAACGGATATATAGATCGTCAATGGTGCTTTCAAACCACCCCGATTTCTCGACCGCGGATCTGAAACCGACTTTTTGCACGCCGTTGTAAGCAAGTGCTGGAGAAAGGGGGTGGGATGGGAAGGCAAATCCTCGTCACAATAGGGACACAACTCTGAGGGATCTCGAGCATAATCCGATTCAACTTTATGCAAGGGTTTGTGTAAGAACGAAAACGTGAGTCACCCAGAACATCGGCGGCTTACTGGAATCGTCTTCCATGGGCTCGTGCAGATGGTCGAACGTGTCCAACGCCCTGAAGAGATTTGGAACGATGACTAGGTAAGCAGGACTTGAAAGTGGGATCAAAAAGACGCACCCTGAATACGAGGCCTTGTGCTTTTTTGCAGTACGACCTTGTTCGGCACCGCCGTCATCGGATGAGGCACGCTTCTGGGATTTGAGACTGCGCGTGCTGGGCAACTTTGACCGCCGGTCGATACCCGCAAGCATCTGGGAACTCATGGGGAACGGTTTGAGACCACCACGCTTAAATGGACCGTCTATCAAGTCAAGGTAGTTTTCATCGGGGAGCCCTTCCTTTTCACGTGTCTTACCTTTCCCGTTTGAGGAAGGGAGAGGTGGCAAGTCAGGGAAAGTGATTCCACGCGAAATAGGCTTCGTTTTCAATGGAGAAGGAAGGGGGATTGGTTTGGGAGGTTGCACGAGCGTCATGGTACGTGATCTAACAGCTTTCTTGGTCTTGGTGGAGGAGGCATCGCTGCTCCATGCACCGTCAGAGACATTTTCTTTTGCTGGCAGTGACATGGGGAACTCTTGTGGTTCTTTATGTAACGATGAAGGAAGGAGTGGTTTCTTGACAGTTACTTTGCTGTTCACGTTTGCAGGTAGTTCAGGCGTCTTGCTACGTAGCAGTAGATCACGCTTCCGTGCCACGGGACGTGGTGTGGTTTCTGGGCTGCTCTCGCGCTGACGAGGGGCGGATTTAATGACGACCATGGGCGGGGTTTGACGGGTGATCGTGGTGTGTCCTTGGCTGTTGAAGAGGATGGTTTGGACATGGAAGAGTCCTTGGCAGGACGGGTGTGGGTAAGGGGCCGGCTTATCCGTAGGATCCGTGGATATCCACAGGTGGATCCACACTCTGCCACAGGCCTGAAACTGTGCGTGTCTAACTCCATCTCGACTCCATCATTCTACTCTTAAATTTTTCTTCATTATTGTACCTGTCCTCAGTGACAATTTGACATCATATGTAAGTGCATCATGATGTGCCTGGACTGTTGGTCGTGGGCGTTCCGCTTACAGGTGCTCATTGTTACGAACTGACAAGATGAGAGACAATGGAGGGGGCGATTTTTGTGGCCCCCTCCCTGGGCAGAGCCTGGAACTTGGGGTCAGCCTGCGCAACGTCCATTTCATCCATTTCGTCCATTTCGTCCAATCGTGAGCATATCGTCGTTGCATGTATCCTCCGTGTGGGCCACCCAACTAAGGGCCCGTTCGGCAGCCCTCTGTTTTCACTCATACGTGTCCGCTTCATTTCATTTTGAGTGTATCATGGAACTATACAAGCTGAGAGAAGAGGCGGAGAATGAGCTTGAGCTTGAGCCGGTGCGGATGGCGTCCGGGAGGATGGGAAGAAACTCTGGGTATCATCTGGGGTTCAAGATATCCTCACAAGGTACAAGGATGGTTGCATGCTGGTCTACCCCCACCTCGAAGACGCAGTCCTACGGTTGGGGATCTTCACTGACATCATCGATCCAGCCCACTAAGTTGGTGTGGATGATTATCCAGCGGTCTGAGATTATTCTCGATATACAAGTCGTTTTCCGAGATCGCAGGCGCGATGCTTTTGGTCCCCAGATGCCGCCGTTACATCGAGCTGTTGCCACATCATGGACATGCCTGGCCAAGGTACAAAACATCTTCTTCCTATTCCAATCGCTAACAGGGACTGAACAAGTTATCCTCCCGACCTGGGTGTGATGTTATTTGTGAATATCTTCAATAGCTTTCCTCCATTCACTTCCCTGCACCGTTGACGATACCACGTCATCAACGATCAATGGAATCCATGGCGAGCTGCATTACGATAGCAAGTTCGGTGAGCACTCCGCTCGTCAGTGATCAAGCATGCAGATTCACTCACCTCACAGAGTCGCGGTGACAGTCATGATGGTCGAGACCCCCAACGCTCGAGCAGAGAAAAGGGCAAGGATGGAGAAGATTGCGATAGCAGCACGCATGGTTCAGATATAGAGGCAAGTTCTCGTGAATATTATTAAATAGTGGAGCTAAACTATTTTTACAGCATGCATCACTGGTTTGTACTTAGCATGCTATGACATGATAGATGTTTCAATTAAATCCAATTTTGAAATGAAAGTGTAAGCACTTCCATTGCTAGTTAATGCACTTGCCTGGTAATGTAAATGTCTTGTGAGAATGTCATGTTCAGTAAAAATTGCTGATGATTTTATGATTATATATTGTCTAGGGAAATGTACAACTTATTGGATAATCTTTCCAGTCAATGTATCATTATTTCATGAAGATATAGACTCTTCCAATGCAAGCTAATCGACTTACCTGATGATATTAAAATATTAGTTGTATGTCACATCTGGTAAATACTGTCAGCAGTGCCATCACTAGCACAACTTTGAAATGAAAGTGTAAACAATTCCATTGCTAGCTAGGTTAGTAGGAAAATACCAGTCAATTAACTTGCTTGGCCAGGATCTGCACGGGTAAACTCGCGGGTGTCCCAGTGCCGACCCATGCCCGTACCCGTGGATATGTCCTTTGGAGCAAGGCAAGGGTGTGAGGGCAAGGGTGTGCAAGCGGACGCGCATACACGCGCAGACGCGGGCAACTCAGTGACTCATCTGGATTTTCCATTGCAGCAATCTTTGTGTGTCTGACCTACTACGTGTTCCAGGCATTCATCAGGCATTCTTGGAAGGTCAGTCCTCCAGTCTCCCAATCATTACTGCAGATTTGGTGAAACTGCCTCGGGGTATCTTTGCCATTCCACCCGCATACTATGGTAACAGTGCCATATGCTACTTTTACAGGTATGCCGCATCCTCTCCCTCTCTCAGTGGTCTATAGTCCAAGCTACAACAATACCTAATTCATCACGGCATTCTCCCAACCCTTCATGTCTCTCACCAAGTACTACGACGTCAACATGAAATTCAATCCCATCAGCATCACCCCGAACTGGAATGAATACGTCGTCAGAGAGACAGAAATGGTATCCAATGGAACGGAGGCAGGGACATCATGCCCATCCAACTGGATCTGATGTTGCTTCAATGATGCGCATACGTCTGTTTTCCTGTGTTCGGTTGTCACAATAAATGGTGACATGTTATAATACTTAATTACATGTGTCCAACGCAATGCAGATTGTGGTTGACGGTGTCACTACGACGGTGCAGTGACCGGTGCATGGTGGACTGAAAGGATTTGGCTCGGGATAACAATATTAATTGTAGTATCTGCATTCACATAAACTCGCTCCTGAGCATTTCAATGGTTATCTAACGTCGATCCCTGACTTGGAGATGGTTTGCAATCTCACAGTGAGGCTCGAATCCAATTCCCTCTATCCTTCTGGAGCGTCAAATCTGACAATATCCATTCATAATCAAGTCCCGAACCATTCCGGTTCCATCACTTCCGAGCCCGGAAGTGCCCATCCGGAATCATATTCCGGAACCACTAGTTCCGAAGGTACTTCCGAAATTTTCCCACACCCTTCCGCAGGTTCTGAGACTAGCATCTCGGAACTGCTCCGGAACTGTTTCCGGAGTTTTCCCGTGCTCATTCCGAACTCGGAATGAACTTTTATTACACTTAGACTTTCATCATTTCTTAGCCGATACTTACAACATATGTCACAC
>JBBPNO010000515.1:0-20879 GCA_038090915.1 Boletus eberwhitei
CCCAACACCCCTCTTTTCCTATTTTTTTTGTCTTTTTTTTTGTTTTTTTAAAAAAAAAAAAAAAAAAAAAAAAAAAACATGACCCACGTTTTAACTTGCAAATGCCCCAGATGGTCTTATAAACAGAGGAAACGGTCATAACGGAATCATCAAGCGACTCGGGCCCCTGCAATGAGATGAAAAACCCGATACATAGCTATCTGCAAGCACACACACCTCCTTCTCGAAAAAGATGAGCCAGAAAGTGACGCAAAAACACAGAATGCTGCAGAACTGTAGGTACGTGCTCATGGTCAAAGGTGGAATTCCCCATTTTTGACTGGGAGGGACGTGAGTGGACACCACACCAGAGAAACTTGACGTACGAAAATGCCTCGCTGTTGAGGGCGAGGAATACTGTGAAAGATGCAAAAAAGCCTGTATTTAAACCGATGGTCTGGCAGGTAGATGCGAAAGATAGGTTTTCTTGAGATAAAAGAGTCAAAGCCCAGCCGTCCACAGCAATGTCTATCACAGAGGGACGTATTAACCAACTGGTCGCGAGGAGCAAAGATACATACCTTGCGTTGCGGAGAACAGGACAAGGGAGGTAAATACGAACGTGAGTTCGTATATGTTGTCTGCCGGCTGACAAGGTTCAGTTTTAAACAAAACAAAACAGAAGTGATGAACGAACATGCTCGAATAACCTCTCTGCGTTTCTCGAAATATAAAGCATCATGGAACCGATTATGAGCTGCATTGGAATTATCCATGATTTGCGCCGACCGACGGAAGGAAAGAAGGTAGAATCGACGATGGGCGACCATAGCAACTTGAGAGAATACGGATAATTGGAGAGAGCAAACACTCCGAGCTGGGAATAAGATAGATGTTCTCGTAGAATGAACGGTACGGAGCCTCGAATACCGAGGAGTTAGATGATGGACTGAGAGAGAAAGTGTGCATACCGAGCGCAAGGCCCAACTACGAGTGTCGGGATTAGTGTGGCTTCGCCAGAGACGCGCGTTACTCACTGGAACTCCTTGAATGAGGTCTAAGAGGTGTGAGCTACAGAAGCGAGATGATGGAAAGGAGTAAACGGACAAAGAACGATGAGCAATGTCATTGCTTTTCTGTCTCTAACGGAAAGGGTCTTGGATTTTTTTTGGACAGCGCCGAAGGACTCATCATCATCGTGTGTCGAGTCGTGCTCTTGGGACAAGAGAGAGAGCTGCACCTCGTCGCGTTCGCCTGCATCCGAAGCTCTTCTTGAGTGCCGTGCCATGGTCGGGGCACGCGGGGAAATGTGGATGCTATCCAAAGACGACACGACCGGTTTCTTGCGGTGAGTGTGCATGTCTGTCTGGTCTTCCACGTTAAGGTTGGGCCGGTGGCGTAGGCTGGGGAGATGGGGCTTCGCGGGTGACTCTTGACGACGGAGAGTTGACATGCCCGTACCAACAAAAGAGTATGGGTGTTGACTTGCAAGTTTGATGTCTGTCTACTTGCCAGTTTGGTCGACGTGTCACTCATCCACATACAACGATGAACCCGTATAATAAGACATCCCGTATCAATAATATCCCCCCCCACACAGCGCTCAAATGGTGACCACATTTCATCTCGCGCTCGTCTTAGGCCTTGTGTATATTCTACGCTTCTTCCATCTCAGTATCTCCACCCTGCTTGTCTTGTGGCATATCCCTGGCCCAAAACCTCACTCATGGCTGTGGGGGGAGGAGCAGATCCTCTACCATGGCTCACCCGGCGCGCACTATGTAGAGTGGCATCGCGAGTTCGGTAAAGTTGTGCGGTTTTCCGGTGCATTCGGGGTTCGTCATTCTGTGCATCGAGTCCACCTTACTGAGATAGTCCTCTAAAGCACCAAATCCTGTCCATCACCGACTCTCGCGCTATCAGTTACATCGTGGGGGAAGGCACGTATCAGTTCCCCAAGCCCAACGGCGTAAGAACATGGTTTCGATTGCTGCTTGGTAAAGGCATTTTGTGGGTGGAAGGTGATATAATTCCATGTCGTGACTTGATCCATCCCGACTCTCTTTCCATAGGGAAAGAAGCACATGAAAAGCAGCGCAGGACCGTTGCACCTGCATTGAGGTAACTCGATTTCAGAACAACACAATGGACCCCATTTGGACTTGACTGATTTCTCAGCCCCCAGTCTGTGAGACACCTTACAACACTGTTTTATGAAAATGCCACAAAGGTGAGTTCAACCAATTCGATACATTGACAAGGTCCGACTGTTGCTGGAGTTGGCCATCCAATGGCAAAAGATTTTTGATGATGCTCAAACTGCTGAAGTCACAATCGAGATGACGAATTGGGCCGGCAGATTTGCGTATGTACGCTAATCAATTGACCGACAGGGTGCTCATACGCATCTGAACAGGCTTGATACCATCGGGCGAGCTGCATTCTCGTATGACTTTGAATGCCTAAATGGTCAACCCCATGCTCTGGTAAATGCTCTAGATAGCCTGACGAACCATGAGAAGACGCAATGGACGTTCTACATGCGTGCCCTCTTTTGGCTGGCCCCATGGATTTTACACTTCGGTAAGAAAGGTAATCTCATCCGCAAGACTCGCAAGGAGCTTGGCGAACTGGCTATGTTCATCTTGAGCGACGCGAAAATTAGCAACGACCCAGATAGCAAGTCATTGATGTCCTTGATGCGTACGCTCGGAGGTGTTGTTTTTTTTTGGGCCGGGCTAACCAACAATCAGTGAGAGAAGATAGAACATCTGTGACATCCTATTTAGATGATGAGCAAATGGCTGCACAAATGCGGACAATCGTCTCTGCGGGTTACGAGCCCGTGTCCGCTACAATTGCTGTAAGCAGGACTTGTCACCGGAGCGACGTCTCGCAACCTAACCTTTGGCAGTGGCTCTTTTATGAGTTGGCCATGGATCCCGAAAGACAAGAAGCTATCCGGAACGAGGTGTCAATTGCATGCGATCCATCGTACGATGCGTTGAATAACGATTTCCCACTACTGCACGCGTTCTTCATGGAAACGCTACGCATGCATCCCCCCGTATTGGAGAACCACCACCAGGTGCCTTAGTCTACATTATGTCCCTTGTCATGACTAAAAGTGATCCCCTAGGCTTCCGAAACCACCATCGTTCCCTTATCCGAGCCCCTGCCTGGTACCACTGACCCTCACCTCATTATACCGAAGGGGACCGTCTTGTCTATGCCAGTCAATGTGATTCAG
Source organism: Boletus eberwhitei (assembly GCA_038090915.1). Taxonomy (NCBI): domain Eukaryota; kingdom Fungi; phylum Basidiomycota; class Agaricomycetes; order Boletales; family Boletaceae; genus Boletus; species Boletus eberwhitei. The sequence continues at coordinate 3,230 of JBBPNO010000515.1, forward strand.
AAGGATAAGTCCACATGGGGACCCGACGCCGATGTTTTCCGTCCAGAGCGATGGCTGCAACGCAATACCCGGAATAAACGTGATCTGTTTGCGTTCAGCCTCGGGTAAGGGGATTAGTTTGGGCACTCGTCATATCGTTGATCACGCTTCCAGTCCGCGAGGTTGTTTGGGCAGGAATTTCGCAGCTGCTGAAATTAAAGTGAGTACAGAAGCAGAATCTCTGCGGCGTAAGTTGACTATTCCACATAGGCCCTGACCGTCATTCTTTTGCGTCAATTTTCATTTACGTGCCAGTGCGACATAGAAAGTCTGCAGACGTTTGTCATCCGGCCGAGGGTCGTAGGAGAGCGGCCAAGTTCCCTCCCCCTTGTTGTCCGAAGAATCTTGGACTGAGTTAAGATTCAGTGTAGTTTAACAACGTTGAACGGTTTCCTTGTCGTTTTTTTTTGGTATTCCACGCGCTAGCTAAATACGTCTTCAAGAAGACGCGCTGTTGGTTGTGTATAGATGAGATGCATTCGCATCTGTTTTAACACCTCTCCTTCCTTTGCCCATCCACATCGATAATGAGGTGTTGCAAATCACTACTACAGTCAAGCAAACACTACCAAGACAGAGTAAATATGCGTCGAATATGTATATGTAGTGGATGTAAATGCTGCCGAGCGTACATTTAATCCTTTTTCAGCTTTTTAGATCTGGGCTTTTCCAAATCAATCTCGTCAGCTTCGTCGTCATCGTCATCGCTCTCCTCGTCTTCGGAGTCGATTTCGTCTGAAGGAACATTTCCGAGGAAGTAGTCAGTAGCTTCAATAAAGACTTCGTTGGCAATGGTAGTTCCAATCTAAACCCAGATGAACCCCGTCACCTGCATGTTTCGTAAAGTAAACTTACATCGAATGGATCCGAGGCAACTTCGAAGAAGTTGAAGAAACTGCCAGCTTCAGCGGGGACGTCGGATTCTTCTACGTCTTCTTCCTCAACACGAGGGTGCAGTTTCGTCAACGCATTCTCAGGATCTTTCCAGTGGATTTTGGTGGCCTGAGTAAAAATGATGAGAAATTTTCAGGGTGCGTGTGGCCAGTATTCATACCGATGGCTTTACATCGCGAGCCCATGCGAAAGAGAGCATCGTGGGTGTCAAGCCATCCTCGTCGGGCTGCTCACTGGTAGCCTCGGGCGGTGGAACATACTTGTACTCTTTTTTCAGGATAGAGTCGGTGAAGTATGGGTTTGATTTGAAATGCTATGCAACGGGTGAGCACTGTGACACAGAATGTGACAGAAAACTCACAAACTCAATGGTGAAGCATCTCGGCTCTGTAGGATCGCGTGCCACCCACATATCTTCCAAGTAACTCAAGGCAATGCGATCAATATTATGCTGAGCTTGGAAGCCAATCAAAGGATGGTTCATCAACGCAATAGGCCAAAACTTTGGTATCACTTTAGCAACTTCACGTCGTTTTTCGTAGACAGGACGTAGCGTCGCATGTCCACGACGCTCTGAAGTAAATTCAAATTACTGTATTACAGTGGGTCTCAACACCTTCAACGAAAATGCGACCCACCCAGGAGTAGTTCAGCACGTTCAATTTGCTTTTGAACGTCTTGCAATTTTTGAGCATCTTGGTCACTGAGCTCAACGCTCTCAAGAGGGTTTTTTTCCGTGTCCGTGCCAGGAGAGGCGCGTTTTTTTCCAGACATTCCTATACAACGAAGAGTGGGATGCTGCAATATAATATGAGTGCGTTGTAGGAGTTTTGGATATATCCAAACTCCGCTTACAGTATCATTCGGTCACACGCCCAAATTAGGTAATAACCAGGGAATGAAACACGGTCCAAGAGAACAACATAAGTAGCAGACAGTGAGTTCTTAATCTACCCTTTGTTTGTTTCCCATCTCTATCTCCTCCATCTTGCTTAGAGTCAGTGCCCTTTTCCTGACTGTCGGAATTGCATTTGCAGAGAAAACTTTCCCTGACAAACCAAATTTCTGTGCGAACGAGCCTTTCAAACCTTTGCCGTGGTGTGCAGAGCGGAATCCCGGTCCTTCATAGTAAATAATATCCGTTGGTGGTATCAGCCTTGGCCACGAGACATATTCGATACCGTAAATCACGATGAACGTAATCGCGAAGGCCGCGACAACCAGCCAAAGCAGGAAGTAGTAGAAGAGAGAGTAGTCTGCACCAAAACGATCAAAATTGCGAACCCCGAACTTGTTCACGACTCACCCGATGTTCTTGGCAGTGTGAGGCCAGCGCAAATCATGAACAGTGAAAACGACATGATGTAAGGAACCTTAACGTCCATAAGCGGAGGGATAATTCCCAAGACATAGACGACTCACTGATCGGATGACTAGTGGCCGGGTGTCTGCCAACAAGGAGATAGCTGTAATCGGATTCTTTCGTGGAGTCCATGCTCCAGTCACGAGGTCAAAGCCGTCCTGCCTTGCACCGTCGAAATAATTGTTTCTGACGTATCGCATTATACTCTTATAGCCGTCTTCAAGGATACCCATCTTTGTTCGCTTGTTCGCTCTTGTGAAGTCTGTCTTCAAGGCACCAGATCCAGCATAGGCTTTCGAGATCAGATCAGCATGGTCGGCCCACACTGTCCAGATATAAGTTCTATATTACTAAGTGATGCTGAATGTTAGGACAGACGCTTACACTCTCGGAAATCCCTGCTCAAGCCCTGGAAATCGTCTAGATCCTCACCCTCGGCGAGTACACCAAGCACTTTGAGCTGGTGGCTCAGTGTCCACTTCGCTAACGCTGCCTGCACAACGTTCGTGCGGTCCAAGTTGTCCATACAATTGGTGCGGACAACTCCTCGCTGAGTTTTCACAGGATCAAGTCGGGACATGTCGAGGTGGAAATAGCTAAAGACACTTGAGTAGGAGGATTCACATCAATGACAGCACCATACCCCTGCCTCGAAAGATCATCTTGCATCTTTTCAATGAGAATATTGATACGGTCCCAACGCATATTCTTGCATTCACTGTGGAAGTCGAAATACTGGTATTTGACGTCTGCCACCTCAGCCTGGAAGAGATGCGTAAGCGATACAATAGACGCGACTTAGAATAACACACTTGATTAAAGATGCGTTCATATACATCTTTGACGGGCTGTTCGTACCCCTTTTGATTGACTAGGTTGACCAAGCTCTGTTCGCCATAGATCGAAACTTGTTCTTGTAGATGACGACGCAAGGCATCAACCTTTGAGGATGTTGAGTATTTCATCACTTTCTGAACATCGAGCTACTTACGGTATCTTGCAGGTCCATCACTTGCAAGTCAGGCTTGTACCTCAGCGTATTGATTTCGGCCCAAAACACCGGAACACTCCCTCGAATCTGGGCAAAACTGAGTTGATGCGAAAACTTTTCGACGTTTGAAATGCGGCCAGCTGCTTGTTCTTCAACGAGAAGTATCTGTTCTGTCTCGTTGAAGTTTGCCACGTGCCCATCCTGATCTACGCCTCGGCGGAAGTACCGTGTACCTGCACGATACCGCGACCTCCGGCTGATGAGACATAGCTGGAGCCGGTGACCATGGATATAGCTAGTGCGGGCATCAAACGCTAGTCATCGATGTCAACACAAATGTATGATATGTCTGCCACTAAACACTCACTGCCGTATACTATAGGAAGGATGTAGGGACTGAGCTGCTCGTGTTTCGGCGTTAGAGATGCCATGTTAGAACATAATTGCATTTCTCACATCCTGTGCAATGTCGGTGTCGATCAGCCTTGACTGCAGGAACCTAAAGGGATTATCAAAGTCCTGCTGAAGGGATAACACGATGTGCACACACTTGTTCCAGAAAAACCTGTCATCCGCCTTGCAAGCGATTAGACGCGAAAATTTTCACCAAATCATTTCATTTACCTGTTCCCAAAGAGACCTTTCATGGGTATTATCTCTCTCGCCCCACTGTGCTTGTAAGCGTGTAGACAAATCCCATCCATAGCTAAATAAGAAGTGGCCGCCGAGCAAATGAGATCGCACGAGTGCCAGCAGATGTCCCTCGACAGGATGCGGTGCATTCTGGGCGGAGACGTTTGGATTAAGGGGAAGGATATCGAAGTCTGCGGCACGGTATACATCGTGCCCCATGAAGCGTGCTCGGTGCTCGCGGCCAGTCAGGATGATGATGTACTCCGCTGTCGTAGGTTATAATGGGTCCATTGCAAGCAAAAGTCAACATTGGGGACGTACACAGTGCCAAAGAGATCATTCCAAGTATTCCGTACACCGTCCTTTCATACCTCGAGGCAGCAGGAGGTGCCGGCGCGTTGGGCGCTAAATAACTCCAGTGTAAGCAAGGGCAGCGTACACCGCGAGGCCAAGGAGGGCTTACGGTTGAGAACTATGTCACCAGTCGACCTGTATATGGTGAGGGACTGTGCCCCGAGCGGTTCCACGGGAGCAAAGGTGTAGGCATCCTGGCCAACGATAAATCTGGACGTGTGTGAGGATAGGGTGCAGCGGGAGGACAGATACATGTACGAACAGGTTGAGTCTCTGGTATACGGGTTTCATTACTGGAGGAACAAGTGGTTGAGCGCGTCGTCGCGGTCAACGACGTGTGGGGCGGGTTTGGTTTGGATGCCTCATTTTTGGCTGAGTCTGAAACAGTCTCCACTTCAGCCATGGTCAAGCTCACCCCAGAGCTGCTCGCCCAAGCACCCTCTGCAATAAACCCTGTCAGAGAGCGCCAGCTCGATCTTCGCGGTGAGTCTGCCAATGTGTCGTATATCGCGTGTCAAGCTGATGCACGGCAAAGGGTACAAAATCCCCACCATCGAAAACTTGGGTGTCACCAAGGCATGTGTCGTCTGATCACATCCATCTCGATCTCCGTGGTCTCATCAGACTTGCACTCCAACTCAGGACCAGCATGATGCCATAGACTTCACGGATAATTCCATCACCGCACTCGGGAACCTGCCCCTCCTCAAACGTCTACGCACACTCCTCCTCGCCAACAACCGTGTCTCATCCATCTCCCCATCCATCAACCTGTCAGTCCCTAATCTTACCACCCTGGTCCTTACCGCAAACAGCATGTCCGAGCTCGGAGATCTCGAGCCCCTCAAAGAGCTAAAAAATCTCAAGTACCTATCCCTGATTGGGAACCCTGTACGGGAAAAGAAATGGTATCGCGAGTGGCTTGCGTGGAGAATACCATCGCTGAGAGTTTTGGATTTTCAGAGGATCCGGGATAAGGTGCGCCAGGAATCGTTTTCGCATCCGTCCTCGATACAGCTTGAACGCTTCCACACCATGTAGGAGCGGCAGGCAGGCAAGTCACTGTTTCTCACTGCAGAGGGTCTACCCACCGCACTCGCGACGACACTATCCACGACCGTTTCAAAACAAAGCACGAAGGTTGCCATTACAATCGACGAGCCTAAGCCAGTACCACTTGCTGGCAAGGCAGGCCGGTTGATGTCAAAGGAGGAAGCAGAGAGAGTCAAGCAGGCCATCGCAAAAGCAACCTCGATCGAGGAGATCAGAAGACTGGAGAGAAGTCTCAAGGAGGGCTACCTGCCAGCTATGGAGGCAGTTGGTGCTTAGTGTGTTGTAACCTGTTTTTTCTTCGCCTAACATCTTGGGACTTCTACAACGTGTGCCCGATCATGCGAATTGCCTACGGCATGACACAAGGGTCATGCCCATGATTCAATCCAAGGTAAGTAGTAGAGATAGTCGGATGAATCTATTGCACTACTGCAGTTTTCTTCACGAGACAGCTCGTGGTATGCTCCAAGGCACAGTCCGTGAAAAACGAGGGCAATGATCGCGCCAATGTTTGCCAGAGAGCTGTTACCATGAAGTATTCCAAACCTCGTATTCACGACCTGTGTGGTGATAAGTGGAGTAAAACTTGACAAGGCTTGCACCACTGTCGCTTTGTCATATGCGCTACCTTCACTGGCTTGTCGCGGTGCAACATCGTCCTTGAGATCGAGTGTTGAACGTTGAGTTTCGAAATGCTACTACAGTGGGACCAGATGACATTCGCCAGGGCATATACTTGTACGACGTCGACGACCAAGGGGCCATCAAGCTGGGTCAAGACATTGGGTAATCGAACACCTAGAGCACTAACTTGCTACTGCCTCGCTGATATAGAAATCAGGCAAGAGTCCAACTGGAATTGCCCCACTGGTCCGACGTACGCTCGGAGAACTCTGTGGGCAGTAACACCCAACGTGAACGAATTGCCAATCTTGCATGGTCCGGCGCTCGCCAAGGCTGCAAACTCACCCCCAAAGAACGTTACCCACAGGGCTGTGTTCCAGACGATCTCCAATGAGCAAAGATTCGATGATCTATGAATGCAATACCAGCACCTACAACTTCCAACTATAACTTGAACCCAGGATGTAGGCTCAGTACAACCCTCTAGTGTTGAACAGCTCCCCCAACGAGAAGGTTAGTGTGTCTTGCAGCGATACGTCTTCATACTCTGAAACCCCGTTGAATGAATCACAAGCTAATGCCCATGGGACATTCTAAGCAATACGCACGTGCTGGGTGTCCAACGCCCCACATCGTTGTGCGGTCAAATTGTCCAAGCCCGTGCATAAAGGGTGACATGGATTGATGATGATATATCAGCTCGTGTGCTCCGATCTAAGAGTGCATCGCCCAATCCCCAAGCATCCCTCCTTGCCTACCCATCCGCCTCCTTGGGCCAGGCCCCATGGCCCGTTCATCACGTGGAGTACCATTCAGGACAAGGTGCTTATCGACCAGCTACGAGGCAATTAGTCAGAAGTAAGGTTCATCCCCTGCTAACGAGCATCGCGTACATCATTTAATATATTTGTTGATTTTGTCAGTGCAGACAGGAAAGCTGTGAGCTGCACATCTTCATATTCCTAGAAAGACGTCGAGCGGTGTCAGAGTGGTTTCGGGAGCATCCGAATCGAGATACAACGACAGACGCGGGCTCACGAGAGCTGTGAAGTAGATCTAGCCTTACCGTGTCGAATTCCTCGCGAAAACCCTTGTTTTCACTGGCAGGAAGAGATGCAATCAAGGCGGAAATTGATCGAAGAATTGTGTGATCCTTGGGGACTTGGCCTGTAGTATGATCCGTCATTCAGGCTGTGGCGAGACCAGCAATCAAGCCCCACCTGCGATCGCGTTTGTGACGTACTGTACAAGCACTAGGATCCGTTCATGAAGCATCTTGATTGCAGCTCTTTGTGCCTGCAAATGAGATTCCACTGAGCAGCATTAGTCTGGTATTGAGGTACTAAGCTGGTCAGATACTCGCGACTGGTACTCCCCCCTCCACCCTTTGCTGTCCAGTCGACAGCAATGCGCTCTGCTTCTCCTGTTTCGACCTTGTATGGTGCCTCGATGAACACAGATCGCGTCTTTTTGTCTCTAATCTCCACAGAAGGCTCATAAGCCTTGAAAGGAAGGGTTTGGCCAGTGATGTCAGAGGAGGTGGAGACAGATGAAGAGGGCTGAAGTAGAAGGAGTAGCGGTGTGGAGCAGTATCCTGTGAACTGTGCAGCGAACTATCAACTATCGAGGGACAGAGCTTGACAACTCGAGCTGACCTGATCCTGAAGCGCTATATGACGGGAAGTCGGCGTCGGCGCCACAGTATACCACCCAATGAATTCCAACGAAGGGAAAACCTGCTTATCTGGGCCGATATGTGAGACAAAGGACGCTTCAAGAAAAGTGACTCACATTGATCCCGTCTTTGCACTAGAAAGCCATGATCAACCATGTCATCACGTCCATTCTCTACTGCCAACTCAAACGTGTTGACGATCTCAACCTCTCGACCATTCTGTGTGCCGAGTAGCGCACCAAGTACTATACACAGTCTGCAGTCTGGCTATTAGTGGATCGAAAAAGAAAGCCTACCAAACGGCAGATGAGATTTCGTCTGAAGTTTCAATCGCGTGAGGTGCTCAGAGATATTTAGAATTGGCAGGGGATGACTGTATGCACGCTGTGCGGTGAGGTTTGATACATTGGTGGCGTGTGGTTTCGACGTACAGTAAAAGAGAAAGGCTGGACGTTGTAGTCGCTGGGAGGACGACTGAAAGTTCGTCGATGTCCATTGGAGTCATGTTGGTCTTTGGCAGGGTAGATCTAGCTTAAACGGAAAAGGGGTCTACTCAGCTAGTCTTGGTCTTGGTGCCAAGAAAAGCAGGCCCAAAAAGTTCCCATTAGCCGACTTGAACGACTGACCTCGTCATTACTAGTGACGCGCTCTACCAACTGAGCTAAACGGGACTTGCCTAGAACTAGAGACAAGTCACTAATGACGATCCACAATATTCTCATCGAACGCGAAAGCACCTGCCCTGAACTCATTCCGTCGCGCATTCGCGTCGCCTGCAGTGACTTGAGTAACTCACACCATGTCCGGCTTTGACGCTAATCAAGTCTTCACTGTTAACGTCCATGATCCATCCCCCACTTCAACCTCAACGGATACCCCCTCGCAGACGGAAAAACTCCTTCTCGAATTCTTGCTGCAGTACAGAGTGGGTGGTGATTTCATATACAGGTTTGCCCCCTCCCCCCTTTTTGAATCATATCTCATTGTGCGTCTGATCGTTTCGTAGAGACAATCTACGCGGAAACCTTCTTTTGAAGCAGTACCAGTTAGAGATAGACCTTCGCCACCTTAGCTTGTATAACGACGAGCTTGCACACGCGATTCAAGATCGACCAGCGGATATTCTTCCCTTGGTGGGTCTTCATTGTTACATGACCTTTTCTCTTGCTCATGTTTTGCAAAGTTTGAAAATGCGGCCACCAAGGCAGCCAGATCCATCCTTTTCCCTCTAGCAAGCGCGTCTGACGAGCGAGCGGAAGCTGCTCTCCAATCTATACCCAAAATCCAAATAACCATCCAGTCGGGGTTAAGCATGCAACGATTTCGTGACCTTACTGCCGACACGATGAATAAACTAGTCCGTATACCAGGCATCGTCATTTCGGCCTCTGTCCTCTCCTCTAGATCCACAAAGCTCCACCTCCAATGCCGTGCGTGCAAGTCGACGAAGATCATATTTCCCTCTGGTGGTCTTGGTGGTCTTGGTAGTGGTTCTGACAGAGGTCTCCCAAGGGTCTGCGACGCCCCCGAGCTGGAGAATCAAAAGAAGGATTGTCCACTGGATCCCTACCTCATTGTTCATTCAAAGTCCAGCTTCGTGGACCAACAAACGCTTAAGCTCCAAGAAGCACCGGATATGGTACCGGTTGGGGAGCTTCCTCGACACATCCTCCTCTCAGCCGATAGATATCTCACGGGCAAGGTCGTTCCTGGCTCACGCATTATCGCGACTGGGATCTATTCGACATTCAACTCGGCAAAAAACGTGAGTTTTCGATAGTCTCCCCTTGTCTTTTACACCACTCAAGCCCAGCGTAGAAATCTGCAGGACCGGCTGCTCTCCGACAACCATATCTTCGTCTGGTTCATATTGAGCTGTCGTCCCCATCTGCAGGTGGTGGAGCTTCAAACCCCTTTGGAGTGCAGTTCGCTCCTGAAGAAGAGGAAGAATTTGCTGGGATGGCACGAAGCGAAGGTTTCTACGAATGCTTCGCGAGAAGTGTAGCTCCAAGTATTTATGGTTGCCTAGGTCTGTTTCCGTCTGGCGGAACACCCATACATCACTTATGGCATTCAGATATCAAAAAGGCAATTGCTTGCCTCTTGTTCGGGGGCTCGAAGAAAATATTACCTGATGGGATGCGATTGAGGGGAGATATTAACGTATTGCTACTTGGGGATCCCGGTACAGCTAAAAGTCAGTTACTCAAATTCGTGGAGAAGGTAGGACTTGTTATTATGTATTCCAGTTATTGGTTGATGGTGTTCACAGGTTGCTCCGATCGCTGTATACACTTCGGGCAAGGGTTCAAGTGCGGCAGGTCTGACGGCTTCGGTACAACGTGATGCAGTTTCTGTGAGCCTGTGTATGAAATACTTTAGATGTTACTGATTTGACTTGATTAGCGCGAGTTTTACCTCGAAGGAGGTGCAATGGTTCTTGCTGATACTGGTGTAGTGTGCATCGATGAGTTTGATAAGATGCGCGACGAGGACCGTGTTGCCATCCATGAGGCTATGGAACAACAGACTATATCCATAGCAAAGGCTGGTATCACCACGGTTCTGAACTCCCGGACGAGTGTCCTTGCAGCGGCGAACCCAGTGTGGGGTAGGTACGATGAAGGACGAAGTCCAGGCGAGGTAGGTCTATTTTTCACACTGGTCTTGGGGGCTTGAGCCTTTTTTTTTTGCAGAACATCGATTTCCAGACTACTATCTTATCTCGGTTTGACATGATATTCATAGTCAAAGACGAACATAATGAACAGCGTGACCGGGTTCGTTAACCTTTTTTTTTTACTCCAGTCATTTCATTATCCTCCCGAGTAGATGATTGCAAAACATGTCATGAACATCCATATGAACAGACCAAACCAAAACATCGAGAACGGCGAGGTTATTGGTGAGATCGACATCGACAAGATGAAGAGATATATTGCATACTGCAAGAGGCATGCTTCGTCCCCTGACTGAGAGTCACTGTTCTCATCGTGCCTTGCAGTAAATGTGCTCCTCGCCTTTCCCAAGATGCTCAGGAAATGTTAAGCAGCCACTTTGTCAGCCTGAGAAAGCAAGTTCAACAGGTGGAGCGAGACAACGACGAGCGAAGTTCAATACCAATAACTATTCGGTTTGTTCAACAATGACTTATTCTTCTACCTTCGTTGCTGATACCTGTATATCTAGTCAACTGGAAGCCATCATCAGAATATCTGAGTCACTGGCGAAGATAACCCTCTCGCCCATCGTGCAAAATCATCACGTTGAAGAAGCGATACGTTTGTTTAAATTTTCGACTATGGATGCGGTGTCGGCAGGTTCTGTTGATGGGATGTCTCGAGGCGAGCTTAACGAAGAGATGAGTCGCATAGAGAAAGAGCTCCGGAGGCGGCTGCCTGTGGGGTGGAGTACGAGCTACCAGAGTCTCGTCAGGGAATTTGTCACGCAACAAGGCTATTCAAACCATGCCCTTGAACGCACGTTATTTATCCTGGAGAAGAGAGAGATCATCAGGTTCAGCGGACAAAAGAAGGTTGTTCATAGGTGAGTTTCACGTGGTTGGGTGGTGGTCTCTTACTTATTTACACAGAGTCGGGGTTTAATGTTCGATGTAGTCGTCTTCTTTGGCTTGATCTTGTTGTAATAGTATGGTGTTGTGTGCATTTTGTCCGTGTCATCAGTGGACAATGTTAGATCGACGTCCAGTGTCCCGTACCCCATCGCCCGCCTAGCTCAATCGGATAGAGCGTCAGACTCTTAGACTAGGCGATCTGAAGGCTGCGAGTTCGACCCTCGCGGTGGGCTACAGTTTTTTCTGCTTTCCGCTCTACCTTTTTCTTGTCGTTAGTCTCCTGTCGAGGTTCTGCCAGTGTGCCGCTGTGTGGGGTAGTTACTAGCTGTATTTACATATGGTTCCCTTCAAGTCATAAATGATATGAATGGTTGTTAGCTTACGTTTACGACGTCACTACAGATCTTCTCGAACAACATTATTCCTAGAGGTATATACAGTAGACACAGTCCAGCATATAAGACTCGTCTCTTCTTCACTTCTACGTTCTGTATTGTCCGTTTTTGCCTGTTTCCAATGTTGTCCATACATTTTAGGAGCGTTTTTATGGATGTTTCGGCCCCTAAACAGTGTTTGTCTAGGAGTTAAAACACTAGTCTAAGATCAACATTACTGTAATTACCTTCAAGTTTGAACTCGCAGGGATAATTATCGAGACTCTAGAATCTAGATCATCATCCGCAAAACCAGCTAAAAGTAAGAAGAAAAAATTTCATAGCCCACCGCGAGGGTCGAACTCGCAGCCTTCAGATCACCGCCTTGCACGACTCGTACAATCGTAAAAGTCTGACGCTCTATCCGATTGAGCTAGGCGGGCGATAATATTGGACGCCACAGATCGCACATACATTAGTGAGTATCACGTGATGATGTTCGAGATGCACGTGGGCCTATTTTACGAGCGCGACGTGACCGAAGTGGTACAATCATCAATGCATGGTACAACCATGGCATCGGATAACGAAGAAGACAGGACGAGGTAAGCTAGGGTAACTCTTTGTTCCGACTCTGCCATTCAACCTTACTTCGACTGTCTAAACAGACTGTCGTCCTCCGCCGAAACTAGCCCTACCCTCCAAATCATAGAGATTTCGTCTGATTCTGAGGACGACGTGTAAGTGTCTGTCTTCGTACTGCAATCTTTCGGGAATGATGCTCTAATGATTTGTAGGTTTTGTCAGCCACACCCTAGGTGAGATTTTAGCAGAGTGCGAACTTCTCTGTGAATTCCCATCAACGATTGCAGCAAGTTCGCATCTGCATTGCAGGGAGAAAAAAAACATTGCGAGTCAGGCTCTACCTGGGATAACGATGTTATCGAATTGACTGACAGCGAGTCGGGTAACTCCTCGGACCTTCCGGACACGTTGTCCCCTTTGGTCAAAGGGCCACGAAAAGGGTTTGCGGGCTCGACGAGACAACGACCACCTTTCGAAAAATACATACCTTTGTATCTCGATACAAGTGACGACGTGGAGTCTGACAAGGACTGCATTCTCGCATTGTGCGTATTTGGTAGAATATTGTTCCGATTTGCCCATTCTTGTCTAGGAATGATCCCCCAGGCTCCCAACGGCCAATTCGAAATATATTTCCTGCTAAAGGTATTGTCGGGACCTTTCTGCCAACATACCAAGGGACATTGAGATTTCGTTTATCGGTGTAGGTCAAGATGTCGCAAGGGGCAACCCGTTGCTCGACTCTCCGAAGAAGAACGTCGTTCCTGAATTCTCTCAGGCTGCACGGAAGCCACCTAGCAAAAGATCAGGGTGTTCAGCACACAAGGCGAAAGAGCAAGCCCGACGACACAAGTATGCCACCGAACTGTTCGCGGAGCTCAACAGAGATGTTTTTGATGAACGCCTCCCAAAGAATACTACTCTAGAATGGAGTAAACGCCTGTTAACAACTGCGGGACGAGCACGTTGGCACCGGTGAGTGAGCCGCACGTCCAGGGACCCTAGCCGTGTCAACTATGCTTAATTTTTAGCTCGCATGATGGCGTACATACCACGAAGATTGAATTGGCGTCCAAGATCTTGGACTGCGATGGTGAACTGGCTGTAGTTTCTGGCGCAATGTGTTGTACTCACGGTTTGAATGGGTTATTTAGAACGCATTCGCAACACCCTGTCTCACGAAATGTGCCATTTAGGATGCTGGGTGATTGATAACCACCCTCGGGAAGGACACGGTCAACTTTTTAAATCATGGTTAGTGTCATGCTATTTTTGCCATTTGATGTATTAAAAATATTAACAGGGCGAACAAAGTGATGCACAAGCATCCAGATATCCATATTTCTGTGAGAACTCCATACTTAGCTGATAATTGCTTATACTGATCGTGTTAGACCCGGCATAACTATGAGATATCATACCCATATGAATGGAGTGAGCTTGTTGCTGTTGTCTTACTTGGTATCTCCTTTGATCTCACACTGAATTTCAGAATGCGAGAAGTGTTCAAAGATGTAAGTACAATGAAGTCCTATTGTAAACATCTGGTTAGTTGCTCCTAGCTATGGTAGATACTCCAAATCTATACGACCAGAAGAATGTGGTAAGTCAAAGCAGTCACATATGACACTTACCTGTGTAACTATGATGCTTTATCGGGACAGTGTGCGGCGCCTGCAAAGCGGGCAAATTAATCCCTCTATTTGTCGAAAGAAAGCCAATGACCCCCAAGGTCAGCCGTATGGCCATAGTCAAGCCTCGAGGTACAGATGAGTATTGAAAGGTGCTGAGTGTTGCTAATCCATCATCACAGACTCGCCACATTCAATGGTTGGGAGTCCAACCAGGAATAGTCTTGTCATGCAACAGACTTCTATTGCCCCAACAAATCTCGATGACAAGGATGTCCCAGGCCTTGTGAATGCACTCAGAGGCTTAACCATCAACAATGCAGGGCGCTAATAGATTGATTTATCACTAGCTGTACAATTTCAAAGAGTCTGATCGTGTATACCAGACCATTGCGAGTGCCGTGGAGTCTGACCGGTTGACCCCCATGAAACTTGAAAGGAATGTGGAGAGCTGATCCAAAAGGTCGTTGTTCAAGTTGCAGCGCTTGGACACGCCCGTCAAAAGATTTGCCAGTACTGTGATAGCTCGAGCGCTTCTCATTCAATATACGGGATCCCTCGTCGGGCCAGAGCTTTTATCGTAATGTTGCTCCTTGAAGGTAGTTCAGCCACTCTTGTGATAAAACTACGCCTGAACTCTTGCCTGAACTATTAGTGCTCTCTGAGTCTAGCAAACAGGTGTCAGCGGCGAATAAGTCAGCATCACTGCAGAATGCCGTTACAGTTGTTTCCGAAAATAATGTCCACGTCACCAAACTGGAGTTTGAAAATTCAAAAAATAAAAAATCATACTGTCTCTTCAAAAAATCATAGCTCACTCATTATCAATTCTACTGGCAATCAATGAACACAGTATGAATGATGGGCTACTGGCCCATATCCACAGACATGAAAAACTGGGCATGGAGCTCTCAAATGATGGGTGTTGGACAGATCAAGGTTGCAGAGGTGCTTGGAGTATTCAACAAAAAGTCTTCGACAATGGGAAGACTCAATTGTGGTGAAAGGCAAGGCTAATCCTCACAGCATGCTTCAAGGATGCTCCACTGGCAGGCTACTTGATACTTTAGTCATTGAGGATGTGTGAAAAGTCGAACAGATTCAGAAAAACAAATAAATTGCATTCACTCTATTATATGGTCTACCAGCTGTCTGTCCACTACAATAAAACCCCAGAAGTGCTTCCCGAAGATCCCAACAGTGTGGGTGACCAAGACAAGGGAATTTTAGGCAAATGGTGAAGTTTGATATTAAAAAAAAATGCTTGGACTTGATTTGGGCAATGAATGAGGCCTTGAGGCATTGTACAGTGATGGTGAGGGTGATGTCGTGGCCCAGAAGTGCAGTTTATGAGATACGGATTTTGTATATGATGGCAAGATATGGTAGTCAAGGTTTTCGTTGAGGTAGAGGGTGGGTGAATCTTCGACGAGGGTTCGCACATCTTCCATGACTATAGCATCAAGTATATTGGGGCATCCTCAAGGACTAGCCTTACTGTTCACCCCAATTGTGTCTTTCCATTGTTGAAGACTTTTCGTCAAATACTCCAAGCATATCTGCAACCTCGATCTGTCCAACCCCCATCATTCGAGAGCTCCATGCCCAGTTTTTCATGTCTGTGGATATGGGCCAGTAGCCCATCATTGATATTGTATTCATTGATCGCCAGTAGAATTGATAATGAGTGAGCTATGATTTTTTGATGAGACAGTATGATTTTTTATTTTTTGAATTTTCGAACTCCAGTTTGGTGACGTGGACATTATTCCCGCTACGAAGTAGAGGGTTTATATGTGGTGCGAAGGATGCGCACTATTTTCAGTTTTTTGGAGACGTTTCCGCACTTGGCATTTTGCCTAAGTATAATCGTATCTCTTGGCGCTTACTACAGTTTGCGTTCAGTCGGGTTTTTAGGGGTTGCGTCCGGCGCGAGTGTTCTCCTGTTCATTTACAACCATGGTCCGAGTCGTTGGCATCTTTGGTGACTCACGTCTTTCTCTGGGTTTCGATATGTTCTACAACAACTGACTGCGTCACCCTATCCTATACAAGATCTCATCGTACTTGATATCCAACACTAGGATCATGTACGATACAAGTCTCACCCGTTTCACCACTAAGAAAGACATCAAAGCAATCCAAGATTATATGTTCACCCACGAAGTCATACGTTCGTTTAATTTGCCGGAGCCCCTCTCACCCTATCTATAGAGCAACCGAACATATGTAACAGGTTTATACCTAGGTGCAAACTGCGACGAAAGCATGTTGTGTTTGTTCTACTCCGTGGATTAGAACAGGAGTACATCATTCCGCTTCAGTCGCACTCAACAGAGCTGTCTTCCAACACCTTCCACTTCCCAACGCTCCTGTCTTGCCATTCTCGTTGCTCGTCTACACCGCAAGTCAAACTAATAATCCTCAGTCGTTCAATAACTGCTTGCAGAACTCAATGGCCCACTTGGATTGCACATGTCTTTGGAGAGGAGACATTCTTTTACTCAAGTTGAACAATGGTGACAACCATCTTATGGATGTCAGATACGCCGACAAAACAGTTTGCTTGGAATTTCTTCATACTGTGATAAACAATGGCATTTTCGGTGAGAAATCATGTCAACGACTCTGACATCTGCGAAAACATACTGAATGAACTTCCCTCTCCCTCAGACTAGATTTCGTCGCTTCCTTCTATTACTACCATACACATCTTACGTACTGTACTAAGTAATAATAAACGAAGTTCCAGAGTGCGATATAGGAAGCTTAAGTAGCGGGCTCTGCCACGACAGCTGGCCCTACTTATTTTCGGAACAACTGTAGTCCAAATGGGTGGATTGCATGCATGGTGTAACTTGTGTAAACAGCAGTGGGGGGAACTACAAGGGATGCAACATTCATAAAACAAAAATCTAAAGGTGAGAAGTCGATTAAAGTCTATCTACATATCTATCCCAGCATAGTTTGGGCCGTTGGACGATGGTACTTTTGCTTACCACTCATCCACACTTACCCATTCTTCGTCATTGACATGCAGCCATTCGTGGTCGATCATATCTCGTGCTTCTTTACGCTCCCGCTGATCAACCGACAGCATAGGCTCCAGGAAAGCGCAGAGATGCGTAGTAGTAGCATTCGAAAATAGATACTTTTCCACCATCACGCGGTACAGCGGCCATGGCTTCAGAGTTTTGATGTACCGCAGTGCACCTGCAACGCCTCAGGAAACAATCCGACAGCAAGTTTGGAGGACTGACCTGTGTGATCAAACAGTTCTCTACTATATCTGCCCCCCATCTTTGCTTCAATAGGAAAATCACCCATTAGCTCGATGATCTGGGCCATATGATCATCATCTTTGGTAAACATTTCGCCCTGCCCGTGTGGATCGAAAAGGTACTCGGCAGTCAATAGCTCAAAAATGACGCATGCCACACTCCAAATGTCGGCACGAGTTCCCCAGTCGCGCCGCCCGAGGATAGCT
Source organism: Boletus eberwhitei (assembly GCA_038090915.1). Lineage (NCBI taxonomy): Eukaryota > Fungi > Basidiomycota > Agaricomycetes > Boletales > Boletaceae > Boletus > Boletus eberwhitei. The sequence continues at coordinate 20,507 of JBBPNO010000515.1, forward strand.
TCAGGGGCACGATATTGGCGGGTCTGGATATCCTCAGTGTAATGTTGCTTTGAGGGTGTTGCATTGCCTAGGTCGGCGATCTTGATCGTGAGCGGGGTATACCCAAGAGGACCTGGGGGAGGCTGAGGGGTAGGACAAGCAGTGGAGGAAGAGGTGGGTGAGGGGCTCGCAGCAGAGGAGTTTGTCCGCTGAGGGGCGGTCCGGGAGAGTAACGATGGACCAATAGGAGCGTGGGGAATATCGTTTGGGGAATGCGATTGAATGAGAGGCGAAGTTGGAGGATCCGCAATAAAATTACGCGAGTCCGGTAGAGGTTTCTCCTTCAAATGCGGAGGAAGGTCGGAGACTGTGATGGAAGCCATCTTGGACAACG